>JASTWK010000440.1:0-149154 GCA_030770225.1 Temnothorax unifasciatus | reverse complement strand
TTTCTTCGCACGCATTTCCATTCGAGCCGTACATATGCAACGTCTGCCGGAGCATCGGCGCCTCGCCTCCATGTTACGGTACGCGATATTTGTTTTGTAAATTCAAGCAGCCGGACTTCTAGCGGATGTCGGCGCTCGCCTTTGTAGCGCGAGACGTATTTTATCTTACTTTTCGCTGGAAGCGACTATCAGTTTTATACACCGCCATTATATTTTTCTCTGGCGACTTCTCCGTTCTGCATTGAATTCAGTCTCGCCGGGGCCGTGAGCGTGCTTAAACGTGTCCGGATACATTTTCGTTTTTTGATGGATTAGTGACGCAATTAGTCGCCTTTGTGATTTTTTTTCCTCCCGTCGAGGAAGTCTCGTAGTATATTGTAATGTGATTTAAGTGCTGCTGCAAGAGAATTTTTACGATTGTGACAAAACTATATACGTAAAACTTTTGATTTTTTTTCACTTTTACACTGTCAACGGAGATAATAATGGAACAAAAATCGATATGCGTCCGATTCCGATTCCGATGACTCGCTGCAAAACAGAGCGACTCCATCGCCGATCAGGTGGAATGAGAATCGCTTCAATCAGGAGGTGAAGGAGGACGCTCGCTGGAATCTGACGACGTACCCTCTGCGAAGGGCGATCGGAAATCCATGTTTGCGGGAAGAACTGTGGATACGAACAATAGCAGCTTTCGGTAGTATGTCGAAACGATATATGAGTGGAGTTTCGATGAAAATTCCAAAGAGATTTCGTTACATGAGCGCTGAAGACGAAGACGCGTTTTGCGATAAACTCCGGAATCGGTGGAATAGAGTTGACTTCGAAGTACCTAGGAACAGTGAAGGTGATTACGCCATATGGCCGGAAAACGATCGCTTGAGTGTTACACGAGCTGCATTGCGCGAAATGAATGAAGATTCGAGCGAACAGCTCGAAGAGAAAGAACAATAATAATGATGAGCGAGTTTGAACTGAGTGATAAGGAACGCGGACCTTCCGCGCGGACTCGCGAACCCGCGGCGCGAACGCGGACCCCCCGCGCGGACCCGCGACCGCGGCCCGAACGCGGACCCCCCGCGCGGACCCGCGACCGCGGCGCGAACGCGGACCCCCCGCGCGGACCCGCGGCGCGACCGCGACCGCGACCGCGAACGTGACCGCGAACGAGGGTGAGTCATCACCCGGTGAGTCATCACCCGGTGAGTCATCCCCCGGTGAGTCATCCCCCGGTGAGTCATCCCCCCGGTGAGTCATACACTTGGTATGCCAAGGTCACCTCCCCCTCCCCCTTCCCCGCGTAATCCAATATACCCCTGTGTAACCCGATATCCTTGTGTAACCCGATATCCTTGAAATCCGATACCCCTGTGTAACCCGATACCCCGCCCCCTCCCCCTCCCCCTCACCCCCCGCGTAATCCGATTCCCCTGTGTAACCCGATACTCCGCCCCCTCCCTCTCCCCCTCCCCCTCACCCCCCGCGTAATCCGATACCCCCCCCTCCCTCACCCCCCCTCGGAGCCCCCGAGTTGGAATCGGCCTATTACCTCTACTTGTAAGAAACGTTTTTTCATAAATTATTTATTAAAAACTAACTAGCAAACAAGTTTCAAGGTGAATAAAATTTGATACACCCTCTCCTTTTTTTTCCACTCCCCCGCAGGGGTTGTCCCACCCTCCAGGTGTAAGAAATGACTTTTCAATATTAGAAGGATGTACTCTATCGAATATATAGGGTTTCCCGGTGAATAAGATTTGACACAAATTTTGTGTTACGGGCTCCCGGTCTATAATGTTAGTAGGGAAAAGAAGACAGATCTAGGCCGGGGATCTGAGGGGGGAGCGGGGCGGGGGGGGGAAACCCGTGGCCGAGGGGTATGCGGGAAAGGGGGACTCTAGCGCTGCCGTTCTCCGAGGGGGATGCGGGGAGGGGGGGGACTCGTGGGCGAGAGGGTCCTAAGGTTGGGGGGGGCTTGTGGGTGAGAGGGTCCTAGGGAAGGGAAGGGAGATCAGTGTTTCGCGGCGCCATTCGGTTATGGCGTCGCGCATTACAAAGGCGAGCGCCTATGGCTGGCGGCTATAATTTATAAACAGATATCATTTTGCACTTAAGATGCGAGCATCGATGGTCGACGTAGATACTTGACCAAAAATTTTACGACTTAAGCGTGACGCTGGCACCAGTGTCCTTTTCATTTTTTTGTCTAGGAAGAGCAGCTTATCGAGATTTCGCGGCGCCATTCGGTTATGGCGTCGTGCATGACAAAGGCGAGCGCCTATGGATGGCGGCTATAATTTATAAACAGATATCATTTCGCACTTAAGATGCGAGCATCGATGGTCGACGTAGATACTCGACCAAAAATTTTACGACTTAAGTGTGACGCTGGCACCAGTGTCCTTTTCATTTTTCTGTCTAGGAAGAGCCGCTTATCGGGGTTTCGCGGCGCCATTCGGTTATGGCGTCGCGCATTACAAAGGCGAGCGCTGATGACACGCAGCTAGATTTTACAAAACAGATATCATTTCGCACTTAAGATGCGAGCATCGATGGTCGACGTAGGTATTGACCAAAAATTTTACGACTTAAGCGTGACGCTGGCACCAGTGTCCTTTTCATTTTTTTGTCTAGGAAGAGTCGCTTATCGGGGTTTCGCGGCGCCATTCGGTTATGGCGTCGCGCGTTACAAAGGCGAGCGCTGATGACATGCAGCTAGCGATGGTCGACGTAGGTACTCGACAAAAAATTTTACGACTTGACCGCCGCGCGTTACAAAGGCGAGCGCCGATGACAGGCTGCTAGATTTTATGAACACTAGACGACATAAGTGCAGCAAAGCGATCCAAATTCTATGGGTGATATTGTTTCTGCGCAGTGTATGCACACCATGCACTAAAACAGAAGAAACGATACACGATGCTCTAGTTGGAACGAGAGGAAAAGGCATTAGAAAAAGTATATAAGGAAGAATGAAGCGAGTCAAAATCACAGTCGATGATTTGAAAGTCTACGCGTCGATACATCGAGTGGAAAAAAGTATAGTGGTTTTTGTGTCAAGTGAGCGGTATAAAGAAAACATTTTTTCAAAAACAGTGAACAAAAATAGAGATGACAATAATTTCGATATGGACGAGGATCGACCGTTGTCACCGGACAGTGATTATTTCAGTGACGAGGACGATAATCATGAAGAAGTCGTCGAAAGAATAGTGCTGCGTTGGGAAATTGCTGCACTAAATTTACGTATGAGAAATTGCGTAATATATTTTTATTTTTCAACGGGTGGTGCACTTGCACTATGTGCTCCGTGCATGGCTGCTCTATGGGACCTTGAATTCGGCATGTACGCTCGTCTAAAACACTTCGTTGCGTTACGCGGAACGATACATGGCCAGCATTGTTCAAGATGCCGTGAATCATTATATATGATATTTCCATGTAATATGTGCCCGATTTGCACACGATAAGAAAAGAAAACATTATCGCGGCTCTTCATACTCGGGGCTGAAGTTTTTTGTGTCAAGTGAGCGGTATAAAGAAAACTTTTTTTTTTCAAAAACAGTGAACAAAAATAGAAATGGACAATAATTATGAGGCATTAATGGACGTGGATTCATCCGACGAGGATCGTCCGTTGTCACCGGACAGTGATTATAACAGCGATAAAGACGATAACCGCAAAGAAGTTGTGAATAAAATAGTGCCGCGTCCCGAATTTCTTGCGTTAGATGGACATACGAAGTGTTGCGCAATTTATTTTTATTTTAAATTCGGTTCGGGTAAACTGTGTTGTTCGTGTATGATCACTGTACCAGACACTGGTGAGCACATGCGTGAACGTCGAAAGCATGTTAGCCAGCCGTACAACGTAATGAGCGGTCGATTTTGCGGAAATTGTCGCACTCCATTGTATCAAATATATCCGTGCAACATGTGCTCGATTTGCATGAAGTGAAGAAAAAATAACATTATCGCGAGTGGGACATTATAACGTCAGCAACATGGTGTACATAATTGAAAAGAAGGCAAGTGATCTTAACAAGTATATAACCTCTTTAGGCTATGATCACTATTTAATAAACGATATCGTCGATGATTTGCGTAAAGAAAATCAAGAAGTGAAATTGACGAATGTACAACGAATATCGCCGGTGCAGTTTCTTCGCGATCGCGAACTAGGTGTACGCGGAACCGGTCACCGCATCGCTAGACAAGGAATCGTTATCGAAACCAAGCATCCTTATGACTGGGACTCTAACGTGAGACGAAAAGTGTACCGACGGCTGCGGGACGAGTGCGATGCCGAGGAACCTCGCTCGACCAATTTTTGGTACGATTGGCAGTATCACTTTCGGGCGATTAAAATTTTTCGGAAGATCGAGGATGGTGGTTGTGAAGCAACATATATTAAAATTTATACAGGTATTGGAAAGTACGTTGAATTGTTGGTGATGAACAATTCGGTACGTATGCATATGTACCCTGACGATATCGATGATCCTAATCATCTATCGATGCTTGAAAAAACTTACGAACGTGACCTTGATGATATTAATAATTGGGAACTTAATCACTTTAATGCCACCCGCTTCAGTCCTTATCGTTTTATGCAGTCGCACTATCTCATTCAATGTTACAATCGATACTGTTCAGCGTGTGATCGAGTCACGTGCAAGTGCTCCATCGAAGAATGTGACGTGATATAAAAAATAGTGCTTGAAAAAGACAGTATAAAAAAAATGGAACATCCTGATGAAACGGAACGCGACTTGTTGGAAGGATCCAACCAAATCGCTACCTTGGGTGAATATCTTGTATGAGCACAGCGATGCGAGGAGTTTATCGAGCAGCTCGAAGAAAACTGTCGTTCCAAACGTCTGCGGCTCTCAATCCGCGAAACAGACAATCCGGGACACAGACAATCATTAGTGGCAAGAATCGCGCGACTCGAAGGTGCGAAGACTCTATTACAGAGACGGTTCATACATATCGGTGGTGAGTACGCGGCGGGTACTAGTAACGAAAACGCGGAAAGACTCGTTTGGCGAGAGATCGATGCCGCGTTCGAAAGCCGTGTATTAACCGGTGCGGTGATAAATACCAATTACATCGAACCGCGACAATTTCTCGAAGATGCTGAAGTCATCGTGCTCGATCATGTGCAAAACGTCATGCAAAGACACGCAAGTGTAAAGATAAACACAGTGTTCAACGGCGAGTTTGTGACGGGTGACATACGTGCGAACAAAAGTGTCAACACGAGAAACTATGAACTCTTTCGTTCGTCCGACCGGTCCGATCTGCGCGAGTGGTACAAGCTACACGTTATCGAGCCCACATTAGCGAAACTCGAGGAGTTCCAGGAACGCGATTAGGTGGGCGTTGTCGCGTATACTCAATTTGACAGTGAACGTAAACAAGTACAATCCTTTGCGCGCGGGATGTTACATCAATTTACCGCGAGAAATTAAATCGAAAAAAGCGGTGATTAATGTGCATTCTATGGACAATGCGTGCTTCGCGTGGTCAGTGGTCGCTGCGCTGTATCCTGTCAAGGATCATACATATCGGGAATCCTCGTACCCTGATTACAAAAATATATTAAATTTACAAGACATTGAGTTTCCAATGACTTTGAAACAGATTAAAAATTTTGAAAATCACAACAATATATCAATCAATGTGTATACCATCGAGGGAGAGGAGACGCCAACCGTTCTCCCGATACGGCTCACCGACCTGAAGAGAGAAAAGCACGTAAATCTGCTGTACGTGCAGGACCCGCGAGACGACAACGTGGGACATTTCGCATGGATAAAAAATCTATCCCGTCTCGTTAGCTCGCAATTGAGCAGGCACGATGGTCGGAAATACTTTTGCGATCGGTGAGTATTTATACTCCTTTTAATAAAATTATAAAATATTTTATTTTTTTAAATATAACAATTTACAAAAATTGTGTTTTTCTTTTTGCAGATGTCTTCACTACTTCAGCTCCAGCGAGAAATTGGAAGCCCACGGTGTAGACTGCCGAGAGATAAACAAGTGTGCCATTCGACTACCGAGCGAGGACAACAAGTGGCTGAGTTTTAAGAATCACAGCAGGAAGGAACGACTTCCATATGTCGTATACGCCGACCTGGAATGTACCCTCGAGAAGACGGATGCGGATCCGACAACGTCCACGTTCAGGTCTCAACATCATCAGGTATTTAGCATAGGATACTACGTGCGGTGCTCGTACGACGACTCGTTATCCGCGTATCGATTTCGTCGGGATAAGGATTGCGTCGCGTGGTTCGCCGAGGAACTAAGACGTTTAGCATACGACGTAAAGACCATCTTGTCCGCTAATATACCCATGGCAGATTTCACGCGAGACGAGTGGAAAAAGTTTAACAGCGCAACGCACTGTCACGTGTGCGAAAAACCGTTTCAGCCAGACGACGTGCGAGTACGCGATCACTGTCACTTGACCGGCAATTATCGAGGTCCCGCGCATGATAAATGCAACTTAAATTATAAAAATTCTTACTTCATCCCAGTAATATTTCATAATTTATCGGGTTATGATTCTCATTTTATAATAAAAGAAATTGCCACCGCGTACGAAGGACGTGTAGACTTACTCCCAAACGAAGGAAAAATACATTTCATTTACGAAGAACGTTAAAAGCACTGAAAATAAAGACAAAAAAAATTGCATCAAATTAAGATTCATCGACTCGTATAAATTTCTGAGCACGAGTCTTGCAAAATTGGCATCCTTCCTCGATAAGGATAAACTGCGAATAGTACAACGCGAATTTTATGAATTATCTACAGAAAATTTTGATTTGTTGACACAAAAAGGTGTCTTTCCGTACGAGTACATTGACTGCGTCGAAAAGTTGGAGGACTCGTGTTTACCACCGCGCGACTCGTTTTACAGTTCATTGACAGGTGACACCGTATCCGAGAGCGATTACGCGCACGCCGTCAACGTCTGGCAGCGGTTCTCCGTTCAAACCTTGGGCGAATACAGCGATTTATATCTCAAAACCGATGTCTTGTTATTGGCCGATATCTTTGAAAATTTTCGCGATAGCTGCATCGCGAGTTACGGACTCGATCCGGCGTATTATTACACTCTACCGGGTTTCACGTGGGACGCTATGTTGAAGCATACTCGCGTAAATTTCGAACTGCTTACCGACATTGACATGGTCATGTTTATCGAACGCGGTATTCGCGGCGGTTTGAGTCAATGTTCCGGCAGATACGCGCAAGCCAATAACAGGTACATGCAATTTTACGATCCATCGAAACCATCGTCGTATCTAATGTATTTCGATGTAAACAACTTGTACGGCTGGGCGATGTGTCAACCATTGCCCTATGCAGATTTTCGATGGGTCGAAGACGTTTCGAATTTCGAGTTTAGCGCGATCGCTTTGGATTCGCCCACGGGTTACATTCTTGAAGTCGATCTAGAGTACCCGCAGAATAAACACGACGCGCACGCTGATCTACCGTTCTGTCCGACGAGCGATAAACCACCCGGCAAGCGAGAGAACAAACTTCTCGCGACTTTATACAATAAGGAGCGTTATGTCATTCATTATCGCAACCTGCAGCAGTGCACGCGCCACGGCCTTCGCGTCACAAAGATACATCGCGTATTACAATTCGCTCAATCTCCATGGCTCCGGGATTACATCGAACTCAATACAAAATTTAGAACACTGGCCAAAAACGATTTCGAGAAAAATTTATATAAATTGATGAACAACGCGGTTTCGGGAAAACGATGGAGAACGTTCGAAATCACGTTGATGTAAAATTATTAACAAAGTGGAACGGTAGATGCGGCGCGGAGGCACTGATCGCGAAACCAAATTTTCACAGCAGGAGCGTTTTTACGGAAAATCTGATAGCCGTCGAACTGCGAAAACTCGAAGTTAAATTTGACAAACCTATTTACGTCGGCATGTGCATTCTCGACGTATCGAAAATCTGTTTGTATGAATTTCATCACGAGTACATGTCTCCCCTATATGGCGACATGTGTAGAATTATGTACACCGATACGGACAGTCTGATATATCACGTAGAGTGCGAGGATGTGTACAAGAACATGAAACGCGATATCGCTAAATTCGACACGAGTGATTACGCGATCGACAACGCGTACGGTATCCCACTCGTCAATAAAAAAATTCCGGGCTTGATGAAAGATGAAAACAACGGTGCGATCATGACCGAATTCGTCGGACTCAGAGCGAAGATGTACGCCTTGCGAGTCGACGGTAAAAAAGACTGTAAAAAAGCGAAAGGTGTTAAGAGTAACGTCGTAGCCAGGTCGATAACGTTCGACGATTACACGAGGTGTCTGCGCGACGAAATTGAAATGACGCGACAGCAGGCTTGCATAAGGTCTAAACTACACGAGGTGTACACCGTGAACGAAACGAAAATCGCTCTGAGTCCATACGTATGATGTACGTACGATGTACGTACGATGTACGTACGATGTACGTACGATGTACGTACGATGTACGTACGATGTACATACGATGTACGTATGATGTACGTATGATGTACGTATGATGTACGTATGATGTACGTATGATGTACGTATGATGTACGTATGATGTATGTATGATGTATGATGTATGTATGATGTATGTATGTAATAGTATAACGTATGTATAGTATAACGTATGTAATAGTATATGTATGTAACGTATGTATGTCGTATAACGTATGAATATATGTAGTATAACGTAACGTATTGTGAGTATTATATTACAGTATTGGAAAGAATATTAATAAATAAATATATTACACATGTGTGTATTTCACATAGTTTATTTGTATTTCATATATCAAACATTGACATGTATTACATATTGCATATTTTTATGTTATGAATAAAAAAAGTTTGCACAAAATTAAATAACATTGTCCTTGGATATCCATGAATTGTGCGATCCATCGAATCCCAGCCATTTAACGTAAACCTTGTCGCCCCTCCTGCGCAGTATTTTCTCCACGAAATACACGTCCGGATAAGTCGCGCGATGCAACTCGTGTTCGTAGAACCCTCCAGCGACGGATTTTCCACGATAGTCCTCGAGTAGATAGGTTACGGGATTGGTACGCTGCACTTTAACGATCTTAAACACCTCGGTGGTCCAATTCGGCGTGTAACCCTTCTCGAAAATCGTCTTGTATTTGCTAACGCGTACCAAGTCGCCCGCTTTGAACTTTGCCAGACCTGCGATTTTTATCGCGCTGTATACGGTACCCAAGAGTTTTTCGGCGATCGCGGGGGTAACGTCGACGGGTCGCATGCCGATGGTTCGATGCTTGCGCGCGTTGTAATCCGATACGAGTCGCGGTAAGGCGTCGACCCATTTGTAACTTCCATTGAGCGTAAACATCTTCCACATGGCGTTCTTAAGCGTGCGATTGAATCGCTCGACAACCGATGCCTTCAATACCGAATACGTGGAATAATGATTAATGCCGTGTTTCCTCACGAGACGTTGCACGTCGGTGTTGTAAAATTCCTTCCCCATATCGGTTTGTAGGTTACTAGGGCACCTCCCGCTGCGTCGAATGATCTCTGCGACAGCGTTAGCTGTTTCGCTTCCGCCTTTACCCTTGAGTGGCACGGCCCACGCGTGCTTGCTCAACACATCGATGACGGTAAGTATGTAGTTGTAGCCTCCGTTGAAACGTGAATACGGACGCATTTCGACGATGTCAGCCTGCCACAGGTCATCGTACCCTCGCACTATGACGTGTCTTCGGGGAAAATTTCTTCTCGCCGGAGCATGCAGTTCCTCGACGAGTCGTTGCTTCTCGATATTTTTACGTCCATCGGATGTCATGTTTTTAGCAATGCGTAATAATTTGCATAAAGAAATTATATTATGATTTATATCTCAAACTTTTTTTAATAATTCAATAGCCATTTATTTCCGTTCATTGTCCTTCAATAGTCGTTCTTTGTCTGCCTGCCGTTCTTTGTCCACTAGCCGTTTATAGCCATTCGCTAGCCGTTCATAACCATTCGCTAGCTGTTCATAGTTGTTTCTGAGTCGCTCGTTAGCCGCTTGATAGCTATTCCTGAGCCGTTCCTGAACCGTTCGTCGTTGCCGTTCATCGTCGTCGTCCGTTAATCGTTTATAGCCGTTCCATTTGTTGCTAGCCATTGTTGTTCGTTTTTGATTCAACGGTAGTCGAATGGCGAAGCTCGTTTATCGCAGTCCGTAACGCTTGCAGGTCCTTCTCGAACGCAGTCAGCTTCTCGTCTGATTCTTTTCGCTGATTGCTCAACATTTTAAAGAATTGATCAACGTATAGTTTATTAACCGCGTCATCGTCAGCCTCCGGTTGCGCCACGCGACGAATCTTACGCGACCTTGCGTCAAAGTCCGTAACGGTGCGACACAGAGCTTTACGCGCACGAAATTTCTCATTAATCCGCTCCATCGATGGTACGGTTCCGCCCCGTCTCTTCCGAGCGATATGCCAAACTTGTTGATCGGCATTTCAATGCTGATTGAACGGATCGCTGTTGCACCGTTTAATTTATAATAAGCCCAGCTTCGCGAAGTTCCTCGATGATCGACATGATCTCGTTGTCGTGAGCATTGTTGCCAGCTTGACGCGAAGCGTCGAGCAATCGCAGACGATCCACCAGCTCGTTGGGGTCGTCCCAGTGCACGTAGTCGATCTTATTGTCGGTTAGCGTCATAGCGCGAGGCGCGAATAATCCCTTTCCGGATTTTTTGTTCTTGAGTTCGGTCGATATCAACGGTGAGATTATCGATTGATACTTGAATCCCTTATTTCCCATTACTCGTACTTGAGGATCGTGCTTGTATTTATGAGCACTCGTCGCCACCAGTATGTCCTTGTACTTTTGCTTATCCGCCTCCGTGTAGAGCTTATCATCGGGTGCTTTCTTGAAGATCAACTCGTAAATACCAGGTGTGCCGGCATATCGTACGCCATCGGTAAGTATATTATCCGCGTCGTCCACGTCGAAACGTTGATTACCGAGCAACAATTCATTCTTGCCGAGATAAACACCGTACACGGTATCTATCGTCGAATCGGCGCCCAAAACGCTCGCGATGTACAATCGGCTCAGTGGACCCAACTTATTTTCTATCGTTTCTACAAAAAATTCTCGACCCTCCGACGTTTGCAACTGCTTTTGAACGACCGTCTCGATCGAGTCGTCCGTGGTTTCGAAAACATCCACGTCTTCGAGGAATTCGGGACTTGTACGTTGCACGGTTTGCGTCGGCGTAGAGGTTATCGGTGTAGAAGTTATCGGTGTAGAAGTTATCGGTGTAGAAGTTATCGGTAGTACTTTCGATCGTTTCGATTGATTAGATTTACGCGGTGTCGACGATGACAGATCTGACCAGGAGTTTAATCGTTCCCTCTTTTTCTTCGGTGTAGCATCCGGAGTAGCAAACTCCTCCTCCTCCCCGCGCTGTTGAACGTTTTCCAACCCTCCGCGTCAGCGACGCTTTCCGGCTCCTCCTTCTTCACCGCGATCAAGCTCGATTTGTCGACGATCTTTTGCAATGGCCCGATGAGAGGTTTAAAGTGCGTGTCCAACTCAATGTCCTTCTCGATCTTACCGGTCTTCAAAGCGCGAAGTTTCTTGCGAATCGAATCACTCGTTTTCGCAATCTCTTTCACGATCTTCTCGCGTTCGCGAATATTCTCGCTCCCGTTGATCGCGGCCATCGCGTGGAAAACGAAGCAGAGTATCGATGTCTCTATAACGCTAACGTTTCACATCCGACGAGGTATCGGCAACGACTGACCGTTTTGCGGTATCGCGAACATGTTAAATCCTTTTCTGTATCGGCCGTTCGAAAGCGCGCTGTCCTTGTCTGTCACTACGAATCCGTACTTTTGTTGCCAACAATCGTGGCACAACGAGCAAAATTCGTCGTACGACATGTCGGTATTTACGTGATCGTTGTACACGTGTTTCAAATTGGTACCATCCTGTTTGAACAGGATCAGCAGGTTCGCGTTGTCGCGTATCAAATGTTTAGGTATTCTCGCGTACGTCTCACAGAGATAGAACGAGTCAACGCTCGAGTGCCTGCCCATTGAAAAATACTCTCACTGCGTCTTGCTTGTCGCACGCCACGTCATCGAAGACGAAGATCGAGTTTGGACGCGCGTCGCTCGGTGGAATGACGTCACTGTTATTGGAGAACGTAAAGTAGCCGATTTCGTCGATCGATGTCAACACATTCTCCAAATATCGATATTTCGGCTGTTGCAACGATTTCGAGTATACGTACACGTTTTCGAAACGTACGCCGTGCGGACAAGCTTTCCAACAAGCTTATCAAAACGTTGGTTTTACCGCAATTCGAGGGGCCGCAAATGATCGCGCGTATAGTAGTCGGTAACATCGTACCGTGCTTGCGTTTCTCCGCGTTGCCCCCCATCGACCGTAATCTGTCGTCGCAATTGGTCACGCGAATCGCCAACGGTTGTCGCACGAATCTCATTTTTTCCACACTGCTGACTCTCTGGCTGACTCGAACGCCTATTTATAGGCGAGCGGAACCGCGAATCGCTCAGTAGCAAAGATGTTCGTCCTACTGTCGAGACCTTCCGATATTTGCGACTTGAGCGCCGAACAGCTGCAATTTGTGCCGAAAGCCGTTCTGTTGCAAATGTGCGGAAATCACGTCCACTGCGTGTGGAACAAGCTTCCGGAACATATAAAGGCGGATTTGGAGGTTCAGACCTATCGTCGCTGTTACGAACATTACAATCAACCGTGGCAGCGAACGCACATCGACGGTCCCGCGCTAATGATAAAGAATTGCGGCGAATGTCAACGAAAAAAATTGGTGGAGGCCTGTTAAATCGCGCGATAAACGCACTTCCGATCAAATTGCATATTCCCGGCTATCAATTTTGTGGCCCGGGCACTCATTTAGAAGAACGATTGGCGAGAGGCGATCAAGGTATTAATCCATTAGACGCGGCGTGTCGCGAGCACGACATAGCTTATTCGCGCAGCAACGATCTCGCCGAGAGACACGCGGCGGACGAGATACTCGCTGCGGAAGCGCTAAAACGCATTACCGCGAAAGATTCGACTGTCGGAGAGAGAGCTGCCGCTACAGCCGTCTGGGCGGCCATGAAGGCTAAGACGAAGCTCGGAATGGGCTTGAAAACAAAGAAGACGAAGAAGAAGAGAGTATCGAACAGGCGAATACTTCCGGCGGCGAAACGAGGTGGCGTATTGCCGATTCTACCATTGTTGGGAGTTCTCGGCTCGTTGGTCGGCGGAGCGGCGGGAGTCGTAAAGGCCATGAACGATAACAAAGCCGCGCAGCGTCAGCTGGAAGAATTGAAACGTCACAATCGCGCCATGACAGGTCATGGACTTTATCTCGCTCCGTACAAACGCGGGCAAGGAGTGACATCAAAGAAGAAAAAAAAAGTTGCGGAGATACTGAAAATTCCCAAGGGCGTAACAACCAACGTACAACTACAAAAACTGGCAAAGCGTATGCGCATTCCATATTTTAGAGGTATTTTCATACGTACTGCCTTACCAACAGAGGGAGTGCGTCGAAACGAGAGTGGTATCGTGAATTTGGATAACGCAGAGGGACCGGGTACTCACTGGGTGGCGTGCGCGAAGAGGGGAGATCGAGTCATATATTTCGACAGTTTTGGCAATCTTCGACCGCCGAGGGAATTGGTGCTGTATCTAAAGAACAACGTGACGAAGATAGAGTACAATCACACACCTTTTCAACGATACGATCAGAGCAATTGCGGACAACTGTGTCTGCGCTTTCTACAGACGGTTGACGATCAATTTAAAGACGACCGTCGCGCTGTTTGAACTCAGTATTCATTCAAACATGTTGCTGACATTCACGCTCACCGGCAAGAGTAGCGTCCTCGCGGTAAGCTACTTTCCCGTCGTGGACTTGAGCGATGGCGATTACGAGCTCGGCCTGACAAATTTTGAAACCTATTACACGATACCGAACGTGAATTCTTCGAACAATAAATTCTACTTTGACGACAAGGAAATTACCATTCCCGAAGGATCGTACGAATTGCGTGATATAAACATGTATCTAAGACGCGTCATTTTACGGGATCAATCCAATAATGTCGCGAGAAAGAAACACGTCGGCGAAGATGAAGACTATCCGTTGATTATTCGTGCCAACAACAATACGATGAAGAGCGAGATCAAGTGCGCTTTCAGAGTAAACTTTAACAAACCGAACAACATTGGAACGCTGCTGGGATTTTCAACGAATCGCGTGCTGGAGCCGCGACAATGGTACGAATCGGACGTACCGATAAATATCATTAGCGTAAACATCATTCGCGTAGAGTGTAACGTGACCGCGGGCGCGTACAGCAACGACAAGTACGTGCACACGATACACGAGTTTTCACCGAGCGTGCCACCAGGATATAAGATATCGGAAACGCCGGCACAGATCATTTACCTGCCGATCACCGTACGGAGCATTACGGACCTAACGATTCGCGTTGTGGATCAGGACAATCGATTGATTGATTTTCGAGGAGAAGAGATCACCGTCAGATTGCACGTACGACTGCGACAGCGATAACGCGCGCGCTAGTGTACGGACGACATATATGAGACATATATGAGATGCTCGTACTGAACGACTCGGAGCACGTGAGAGATAAGAATATCTTTACGGCAGCGGTCGACGATATCATCCGATCACCATTCGGTAGAGCTAACAAAGAGACGAGAAAGAAGCTTACCGCATCGAACGTTGAATTTCTACGATCTTTGGGATTCGCGGTGCGAAATTTCTGAGGAAGCATGGCCGATATCCTTAAAATTGGAGGTGAACCGATCTTCGACGACAGCGTCGTCAAGATTGAAACACACACGTACAATCCGTACGCCAATACAACGTTTGGACACAGCGACGAGATAAGAATACCCATACAACAACAAGATTTATACACGTTGCCGTGCGAAAGCTTTCTCTACGTCGAAGGAAGATTGGTTGTAAAGAAAAGGAATAACGAGTCTGCGACGACGCTTGTAACTAATTGCGTGGCGTTCATGTTCGATGAAATTCGATACGAGCTCAACGGCGTGGAGATTGATCGCAGCAGAAACGCAGGAATGACCAGTACTCTCAAGAACTATACAGGGTCTGTCCGGAAAGTAATGCGTCGCATTTTTTTGTGACGTGACTATACGTCGCAGTGCGGTCTTACCGGTTGGGGAGAGTAGGGGGGAACCCTTAGCTTACCAACAGTCGGTATGCAATTGCCTCCGTGCGCTTGGAAGGTTAGGACGGCTTCTTTCGTGAATGTCTACGTAGTAGTCGCGTCGAAGAAAATAATGCGTCGCATTTTTTTTTTAAATTTATTGATCGGATAGGTTCAACAACTTAAAATTCTTCGAAGTATGACCCTTCTACATCAATACATTTTTGCCAGCGCGATTTCCATGCGTCATGAGTTTTCACGAACTCCTCAATCGGGATGCTCTTCAGGGAAGCCGTCGTAGTAGCTTGCACGTTATCCACCGACTCCAGATGCTTTCCTTTGAGGTTCCTTTTCAGCCGAGGGAAACAAAAAAAAGTCCGCCGGGGCCAGGTCGGGACTGTAGGGCGGCTGCGGCAACGTTGTCACACCGATCCGGGTCAGGTAGGCCGTGACAACAAAGGCGGTGTGAGCCGGCGCGTTGTCGTGATGGAGTTTCCACGAAGCGCGGATTTCCTTTCGGACGCGGGCGACTCTGTGATTCAGTCTCTGGAGCACTTCTTTGTAAAATTGAGCGTTGACGGTCTGGCCAGTGGGTACGAACTCATGGTGCACTATCCCCTTTGCATAAAAAAAAACAATGAGCATGCTCTTCACCCGGGACTTGTTCATGCGAGCCTTCTTCGGGCGCGGCGACGACGCCGTGTGCCATTCCGCACTCTGCCTCTTTGACTCCGGATCGTACTCAAAGACCCATGTTTCATCCCCAGTGATAACGTTGTCCAAGAAATTGGGATCATCTTCACAGAGTTCCTTGAGTTCTTTACACACTTCCACTCGGTGTTGCTTTTGCGCATCGGTCAAAACTTTGGCACGAGTTTTTGCGCAAATCTTCCGCATGGCCAAGTCTTCCGATACAATCTCATGAACAATCGTTTTCGGCAAGTTCAATAATTCCGACATCAAGCGAACATTCATTCGACGGTCTGAATTCAGTAACTGGCGCACACGAGTCACATTGTCGTCCGTTCGCGATGTTGACGGGCGTCCTGCGCGGTCCTCGTCGACAACCTTTTCCCGACCTTCCCTAAACATCTTGTGCCATCTGTTAGACTGCGATCTGGAAAGGCAATCGTTCCCGAAGGCTTCCTTAAGCATTTCAAAAGTTTCGAGCGGCGTCTTTTTCAGCCGCACGCAAAACTTTATTGCATAGCGTTGCTCTAAAGTTTTTTCCATCATAAGTTCGACGCGACTACTACGTAGACGTTCACGAAAGAAGCCGTCCTAGCCTTCCAAGCGCACGGAGGCAATTGCATACCGACTGTTGGTAAGCTAAGGGTTCCCCCCTACTCTCCCCAACCGGTAAGACCGCACTGCGACGTATAGTCACGTCACAAAAAAATGCGACGCATTACTTTCCGGACAGACCCTGTATATCGATAACGTACGACAAGGCGGAGATGTTGCGGAATGCTGGATGGGACATTTCATCTAGCCGCTCGGAAGGATATTTCAATTTTTGCGTTCCGCTCTACACATTGTTAGGCTTTTGCGAGGATTACAAACGCGTGATTGTTAATCCTTTGAAGCATACATTTTTCTTTACACGGAAAACAGCTGAAATTTGTTACTCGGGGGTTTTCGGGGTCGCTGATCACGAATATGACCTTAGATTTTCAAAATTCAAAATGGCGGATCCAATATGGCGGACCGAATTCGTAAAAAGTTTCTTGCTCAAGTTGAAATTTGTCACTCGGGGGTTTTCGGGGTCGCTGATCACGAATATGACTTCAGATTTTCAAAATTCAAAATGGCGGATCCAATATGGCGGACCGAATTCGTAAAAAGTTTCTTGCTCAAGTTGAAATTTGTCACTCGGGGGTTTTCGGGGTCGCTGATTACGAATATGACCTCAGATTTTCAAAATTCAAAATGGCGAATCCAATATGGCGGACCGAATTCGTAAAAAGTTTAACCCCCGAGTAACAAATTTCAGCTTGAGCAAAAAGCTTTTTACGAATTTGGTCCGCCATATTGGATCCGCCATTTTGAATTTTGAAAATCTGAGGTCATATTCGTGATCAGCGACCCCGAAAACCCCCGAGTGACAAATTTCAGCTTGATCAAGAAACTTTTTACGAATTCGGTCCGCCATATTAAATCAGCCATTTTGAATTTTGAAAATCTGAGGTCATATTCGTGATCAGCGACCCCAAAAACCCCTATGTATGATATTATACATGAATTCGGTAAATACTTTTCCTAATAATGAATTTTTCGCTTAAAAAGTGATATTTTTTAGCATTTGTTTATTGATATCAACAAATTCGGTGACAATATTCACCAATTGCGTGTAATTTTAGATTCTCTGACATGTTACGATATTGAAATTACAAAAAAAAAACCCAAAAATCGATTAAAAACTGGCTTAAAAACGGAATAAATGGTGGTAATCTAGGTGGGATAGATTCTATCCCGCTATGCCGCAAAGGGTTAACGCTCGTCACGAATTAATTTTGATACGAGCGCGTAACGACAACAATTGCATTATAGGAAATCCGGCAACTGAGCCGGAAATCGAATTGTTCAAAGTACAATGGCGAATGCCTCACGTTACGTTAAACGAGGTCAATAAACTGTCCATGTTACGGGCCTTGGGAAGCGGGCGATATCTTAGTGTCAGTTTTCGTTCGTGGGATCTGTACGAGTACCCCCTGCTGCAGAGCACGACCAAGCATTCGTGGGCCGTCAAGACTGCGACTCAGTTAGAGAAACCGCGATACGTTATCTTTGCGCTGCAGAGCGGTCGCAAAAATATCATGACTCAAAATGTTAGCTATTTCAATCACTGTAACTTGACCAATATCAAGCTTTATCTAAACTCTGAGTCATATCCATACGATGACTTAAATCTAGATTTTGAAAAAAATCGATATGCCCTTCTTTATGATATGTATGCGCGTTTTCGTAGAACTTATTACGGATACGATCGCTACGATACGTTTCTCAGTTTGAGTACATTCCTGACGCTTGGACCTTTCGTCATCATCGATTGCTCCCGACAAAACGAGTCCGTCAAGAGCGCCACCGTGGATGTGCGAATAGAATTTGACTGTAAAGAGAACGTGCCTGCAAATACTACCGCCTATTGTCTCATCTTGCACGACCGCGTAATCGAATACTGTCCGTTGTCAAACGTAGTGCGCAAACTCACGTAAATTGTAATGTCGGTAAAAAATTCGATATAAGAGAGACAGATGTATCGCGATGTGATACAGTACGGATCGTTCTTTCGTCGCATCATCGCGCCAACGTTCGTCGATCTGCAAGGATTCATCGTCGGGATGAAATTTGTCGTAAAGGAGGTAGCGGTGCTGAGAAACGGGGCCGTTCTGGCGCATTACATCTTTACATGCCCCATGCCGTGGAGTCTCCTTACAAAATTCGACAAGTCATGTGCTTCCTGGTTGATTCGCAATCACCATGGATTACGATGGGAAGACGGAAACGTGCCGTACAGCATGGCGAAACGTTTAATTACATCGGCCGTGCTCGGTGAGCAAGAGGACGACGACGACGACGAGATGCCGACTCTCGTGTACGTCAAGGGATGCCAGAAACCAGAATGGCTGGTGGATCTGCTTGAGAATAAAGCGAGAAAAAACTTAATTATCGAGACTTTGGATGCGGATTACAAAGATGTTGAATCTTTAAATAATCTAGATGTTACCAATACTATGCGATGTGGAAAACATGTTAAGAATTGCGCATTGCAAAATGTATTAAAACTATTTAACTGGTGGTCGCGACGCCAGGGAGAGATGTAATTTTTTTTTAATAAAAAAAATATAAATTTTATAATGTTTAATTTCCTTTTCCCTTTCCCATTAGTTGATAGTGTAAAAAATTAAAGAATAAGTAGGTATAAGTGACGAAATCTAACTCGAGAGCTTCGGGAGAAGGGGGGGTGGGGTGGAGGGTATCAGGTTTAGACGAATATGTCTGAACGTGTTTTGCGGTTGATGTCATGTGGAAAGGGGAGGGGGAATATGCGTCTTAATACAGAAAAACATCCTGCCTTAGTCCTCTCTCCTAAATTCCAGAGCTCTGATTGCGCGTTCCAGAAACATTAATTTCCCCCTCCTTCATCATAGTTTTGGAAGTTGCCGCGTATACTCGATTAATTTTATACGATTAGTCTCGTATTGGCTGCTTGTGCGAACGGTCCGCTTCTCATAACCGAAAGAAAAAATGTATTCCGTTGAAGGAAGCAACGGCGGTAACAGTGGCAGTAGACGTATGAATTATTACGTACCGATTCCCGATATTGAAACTCCAACGTGTGAAAACAAGTAAGTTTTGTTTAATTTATAGAACTATATATTTTTATATCTTTTTGCAAATTGTATTATTTTGGAAGTAATCTCATTATTTTTTTCTATAGCATTTCGTTGGAGCGTCGCGCGGTTCGTTTACTAGGCAGACGATTCGCATTGACATCAACAGCTTATAAATATTTGGATATTGGGATCAACGTGGGACCTATGTCTTCTGTGGATATACATATTGGTGATAACCGAGGAAATCAGATGGTGTTGGCTCATACGACGTGGACAGCGCTAATTGAAAGACGTGCGGATATCGAACGACTCCTGCAGTCAGCCGCACCTTCATCAATATTGATTCGAGATCTGCGTATAGAACTCGTAAAAATACGTGATGTGAATGTTGTAAAATTGACCTCGTGCGACACCAGCTTGTACATGAAACCGTCAACCGTACTCTTCTTGTTCGAACTAGAACATTGCGTCGAGAATGTGTATTTTCAACTATGCCAAAATGTTCGTGGCGTAAGTGAAAAATTTAAACAATTTGTAACCATTTTACGCCAAAATTGTATCACCGATAAATGTGATGCAGCAAGAATCTTGCATGAATTTTATGATAAGAATTCAATTATTGATTGTGAACTGTTGGCGTATGCTGCAGATAATATTGTATACGATGCGACACATGAGAAATAAATTAATGTTTATATGATAAAAGTTTATTATCTTTCATTTCTCCCAATTATTATAAAGGAAAGAAACACGAAGTGGAATGAGAGCGAGAGAGGACGCGAACGAAGGGACGCGAGCGAGAGAGAACGCGTTCACAAGTGCCGATACTCCGTCGAACTTTTTGCTCGCCATTGTAGTGCGAGACATATTTCATTTTAATTTTTTTTCGTCGGAAGGGACAGTCCGTTTCAAACTGTTACCATTTTTTTTCTCTGGTAACATTTTACCTCGCTTCGTTCTACAACCGTCGTAAAATTCAGTTTCAACCGTAGACTGTACGTGTTAGGACGTGTTTCGTTCGCATTTTTTTTTAAGGATTAGTGAAGGATTGTGATTGTTTTTTGTAATTATACTGTTTTTTGTGATCCCTCCTCTCGAAAATCTTAGACATATTGTCAAGTTTGGCTCTGTTAACGACTCTAACAGTGATCAGGAGGAGCTCGCTGTTCTCGAACCCCCGCGTCAGCCACGCGGTGTCGGACGCGGGCGCGCTGCTCCCCTGCGTCAACTCGGGTTCGGACGCGGACAGGTGCGACTGAACATTAACATCGCAGAATTTTACAGTGATAACTTTGAGTTTGAAGACAGTAATAGTGACAGTGACAGCGATATTGCTGCTCCCGAACCCCGGCGTCAGTCACCCGCCATCGGGCACAGGCTGGTGCAATTGCTCGCGCATCGCGCGCATCGTGCGCATCGAGCGCATCGCGCGGCCCTTGGACGCGGGCGAGCGCAACGTTACGCCGAAGCCCTTGCGCAGGGTTGCGCGTACGTTCCAACGGAGGAGGACGAGAGATTGGCGGACGAGGCGCTTGACGAATTTAATCACCGCGTGGCTGTGACTCAATACGCTCGGGCTGTAGAAATCGCGGGTCCTCCTCCCATCAACCGCCGCCCTGGTGCCCTTGGACGCGGGCGAGCGCAACGTTACGCCGAAGCCCTCGCGCAGGGTCGCGCGTACGTTCCAACGGAGGAGGACGAGAGATTGGCGGACGAGGCGCTTGACGAATTTAATCACCGCGTGGCTGTGACTCAACACGCTCGGGCTGTAGAAATCGCGGGTCCTCCTCCCATCAACCGCCGCCCTGGTGCCCAAAATCCGCGGGAGTCGTTGAGACGAATGGGGGGCCGCGGTCATGGTACCCCCCCTCGTCGAGACTAAGGTAATTTTTTTTTTCTAAATTAATAACGCGCGAGGAAAAAAACGTGAACGAGAAGCGCGCGAGGAAGGGATAACGCGAACGAAGGGACGCTAACGATGGTCAACGTAGATACTCGACAAAAAATTTTTACGACTTAACCGTCGCGCATTACAAAGACGAGCGCCTATGGCTGGCGGCTATAATTTACGACCTGCGACTAGCGTGACGCCGACGCCGGTGTCCTTTTCTCTCGAAAAGGGCTGAAGGTAATAAAATTAAGTTCATCTTCTTGTTCGCGTTCTCTCTCTCGCGCGCTTCCCTAGGACCCTCTCGCCCACAAGCCCCCCTCTCCCCCCAACCTTAGGACCCTCTCGCCCACGAGTCCCCCCCCTCCCCGCATCCCCCTCGGAGAACGGCGGCGCTAGAGTCCCCCCTTCCCGCATACCCCTCGGCCGCGAGTTTCCCCCCCGCCCCGCTCCCCCCGCAGATCCCCGGCCTAGATCTGTCTTCTTTTCCCTACTAATGTTTTAGGCTCGACATATCGAACAAAAAATGTCATCCATTTCTGATTAGAAATGTCCGACGTTTCATCAATAAAAATACAAAATTTTGTATTTTGAATAATATTTACAATACGATCCGTTTCAATTGGACACAACACATTAGAAATAATTTTTTGACATTTAGTCCGACTCATTGTCATGTCTTGCAACATTTTACAATCTTTTAGTATTTTTTTTTAAATGTAATATTTTGTTCTGCAATTTGATACGGAAGGCTTTTTTCAGTAATAAAGGCAGCATACTTAATTTCTGCCACCTTTTTTTGCTCCTCGTACGACAAAAGTGACTTATTGATTGCAGTAACATTTTCGACACCTTTTTTTCTTCATTTTTTTGTTTAGCAATTATTGAATGCTTAACAGAATATGCATGCCGATAGATATGACATAACTTAGCAATTATATATTTGTCACAAAAAGAGCAAAAACATAATTTTTTATCATGTGATGCCTCACGCAACCATGGTTGGAATTGCTCAATTTCTAACCATTGTTGTCGAAATGTTTGTATATCATAAGTGTTTTTTTTCAAGATAGTATTATTTTCAGTTGGAGTATCATTATTTGATACTTCAGGTGTGGATTTTTTAATGTTATTTATGTGACACGCAGAATCCGCATGTCTTGCAATACGCGTGTTGCAAGAAAAATCTTTCTTACATATTATGCAATGAAATAAACTATCATTAAGAGGAACTTTCCGTATCCAACTTTTACATTTATCATCGTTAAGCCAAGCTTCTGAAAAGCTTCGCTTATATATATATTTTTTTTTTATAAATCGCTCATTTTAATATCTATGTATGTATATATATATATATATATATATATATGTATATAAAATATATGTATATTATATATAAAAACTTACACAGTCTCAGCTTCCTGCAATGATATTGATTGCAAGATTTCAATTCAATAAGCGTGATTATTACGCTTTTGACACTATGTCCAAGTCAAGACGCAGCTCACTTATACACGAATGCTTCGAGCGCACTTTCTTTCTATGGGCGTATCTCTAAGTTTGTTAACTGTTTTTCTAGTGATCCGCGTCTCCACTTTAGGGGAAAACAAAAGAGAAACAATGTACAACGTGATTGTTTACGCGTGGCGGCGCCGCGCCGCGCCGCGCCGCCGGCGCGGCGTGGACCACGAGGCGAACGATTTCCACTATTTTGGTTTCGACATGCAAGAGGAGAACATGGCAGACAATTCGTCCCGTAAGTAATCATTATATTTCAATGTTTTTGTTTACTATCAAGCCACGTTATAGTATAATTAATACCACAAACTTGAGTTAATAAAATATAATAATTAAAAACATAACGTAATATTAAACGTAATTTTTTATATTTGCACTTGCTGATCAATAAAGCCAGTAATATTTATAGCATTTCAACAAATGAGAAGACTTGAGTTTATCGAGTGAAATATAATAATAATAAGATCCATTTGTGTTTGCTGAGTGAAGATTTATATTGAACATGGTTTGATAATAGGCAGAAGCGTTTTTATAATTTTGTTCATAGCTTTGAGATATATTTATTAATTGTTTTTTTATACAATTATTTGTACAGAAAACCCAGCGAATCAGCCAAAACGGAACGTTGCGAAAATGTTGGAGGAAATGCAGCGAAAGCTGGATTTCCTGTACCAGCAGCAGCAGCAGCAACCTGTTCCAATGGAACAGGGACAGGAGCAGCAGCAGGGTCAGGGACAGGGGCAGCAGCAGCAGCAGCAGCAGCAGCCGCTGCTAGTTAATGAAGGTACAATATTTCATTAAAAATAAATAAATTAGCGTTTTTGTCTAATAGAACTTTCCTCAATATTGCTTGATCTTGGTTATTTTATTATGTGATAAATATTATTTACAAGTTTCATAATTAATGTATAATATATAATAATATTAATTAATATGTATATTATTTTATTTAACTAATAATGTTTATTTACATTTATTTTTTAGGAAAACGGAAAAGAGGAGCGGGTAAATCCCGCGCCAAATGGTAGCGGGGTGGTCGAGGTGGTAGAGGTGGCCAAGGTGGCCGAGGTGGCCGAGGTGGCCGGGGTGGCCGAGGTGGCCGGGGTGGCCAAGGTAGCTGGGGTGGTCGGGGTGGCTGGGGTGGCCGGGGTGGCCGTGGAGGCCATACTTATAATTTATTCATAAATTATTAAAAAATAAAAAAAAATTTATATATTGCTTTTATTTTTATCTTAAATCTTTTTCCTACCAATACATTTTATATATACAAGATGTTATTCGAAAACGATTTGTATCTGTTCTAAATCTTAAAATGATCTACTTAGGATTATCTTCAAATTCTTTTTTTAAACGTTTTTTTATTAACAATGTAAATTATTACAACTCAACATTTTTAGTTTTTATTTCTGTTTATATTTTTATCTTAATAAAAAGTAACTTAATTCTTGCTTATTAGCAACGGGAACATTGCTAACACATCAGATGTGCTTATTTTCTGATTGCAATAAAATTATCTCATGAGTTCTACTAATTTGCAATTCATTTAATTCCTTCGGATAGACTCTTAAATCGCGAATTCTAATACTGTCGAATTTGATATGCATTGTTTTTTTGTCACAGAATATATGAGAGAAATTAACATGATAATTATAGAATGCACACACGCACTATTTATAACCTGTTCTTCAGATTATCCAATTTTTGCTTACGACCATGATAACAATTTAACTGCAACAGTAATTATGTGTATGTGTGTGTGTCTTCTTTAGTAGCATACCAAGTAATAAAATTTTCAATATATTAAAATGTGGTATGATAGGGCTACAGGCGAAGGTCCACGCAAAAAAACCTAACGCGCTTTATTAGTGGCACCTCATGGGTAGTGTGGAAGACCACTTTTAGTAATAATAAATTATACATTATATTTAATATACGCAAATAACACGCAAATTCTAATTTCACAGCAGAAAATGCATTTTTTAAATTTGCAATAGCAATTATTTATAAGACATATATATATATATATGTCTTACAAATAATATTATCAATTTCTGTACGTCATTAATATGTATAACATAATAATATGTATCATATTATATAGTAAACTTATATTAATATAAGTCAACTACGACCAAAATAAATCTTGTAACATATTTAAGAACATAAATATGTATTTACGTTCTTAAATATGTTACAAGATTTATGTACATTATTCGTTACATTTTATTTATTCTCTTATTTTATAAGGAAAAATATTTTATACATGTCTAATGTAATAATTATATACAATTATTGGGAATTATTGGAAAGATATTTATATTAAACATATGAAGAAGTTAGAAAAGTATTATTTTAATATATCTGAGATACATTTAGCGACTGACGAGAGTTATTGAAAAA
This sequence comes from Temnothorax unifasciatus, assembly GCA_030770225.1. Lineage (NCBI taxonomy): Eukaryota > Metazoa > Arthropoda > Insecta > Hymenoptera > Formicidae > Temnothorax > Temnothorax unifasciatus. Next base: position 123,732 of record JASTWK010000440.1, on the reverse strand, counting down.
TACATCTGTAAAATCTAGCATTTAAAACAGCATTACGGAAGCAACGTAACAGAAACGCGGAACGCGTCGCGCGTCGCCTCGTGTTTGCCTTGGTGGAAAGGAGATATGCCTGCTCGTCTCTAAGACCCGAACAGAGCCGAGCGCGGAGCGCACACGGACACGGCGCGCGCTTGTAGCGGTGGCGTTCCTCACTCCAAGAGCACCGTGTGCGCCCTGCGCTCGGCTATGCTCGGGTCACCCGAGCAGAGCCGAGCACACGGACACGGCGCGCGCTTGTAGTGGCGTTCCCCCACTCCAAGAGCACCGTGGGTGCTAGAGGGCTAGAACTTGCATCACTGGTACACGCTCTGAGGCGCGTGGCGCGAGCCGAACGCACTTTTCAATGGCTCAGGAAGGGTCAACGCCCGTAGAGACGGTAGGACGCTTTCCGTGAGCGGTGCGATCGTCGGTCCTTTTTTGAGTCAGGGAATTGAATCCCTTTAACTCAGGATCGGACCTTGTGTGATTTCAAGAGGGGTGATAATACTAAGGGTGAGGTCTTATTTTAATGAATGAACGGAGATATCATTAACATAACTATTTATTCTTATTTGACATAAAAAGGTATCATCTGATATTGAAGTTTATATGTATTTGACAAAAAATGTGTTGTCTGGTATAATAGAAATAATTATGGGTTAGATAAACAATAAATGAGAATCCGGGAGAAAATAAAATTGAATACATTTAATAGTGTAAATATCGGACATGACGTAAGGTGTGTGTGTGTGTGTGTGCGTGTTATTAAATTAAATCAGATATACTAATGAGGTGTCTATTGTGTAGGATTAAAATGTACATAAATTAATTTTAAGTCTAACGGGGTTTGTAGCTTAATCTAGTGTGACGATCTCGGGGTCCACCTCTAGGTCGAGAACATCAACCGTGGAGGCGGTCGAGGAGATCGGAGATTGGACGGGGGAATACGAGGGTTCGAGCAGGGGGGCGGGATCAAGGTTTACGGGGACCACGCGGAAAGGAGCCACGCGGCAAACCGGGCGATAAGGTGCGGGAATATGGCGAGAGGGGAGGCCGACGGGGCGAGAGAGCGCGATAACGGGGCGCCTCTCGTGTGAGCAACCGGGCTCCTCCGTAAACGCCGGCAGGGGCGGTGGACTGGCGACACGCGAAGAACCGGGTCTAATTTGTTCTTTTTCTAATTTCCTTCGTTCTTGCTGTTTCTGACGATCCCGCTCGTGTTTTATGGCCCTTCGAGATTTCTTAAGGGGAGGACCGCCCGATTCCACTACAAGTTAATAGCTTGTTAATTGTTAAAAACCGTTAACCGCGGGAAGTCGACTCGATTTTGGAGGATTGGAATTAAAGAGAGAGAATCTGGTGAGGTTCCCAGCGGTGAATAGAAAAAAGATTACTCCGAGCCCGCCGATAAATCAACTAACTCAGAAGTAATATAAGAAAAGAGATTACTCCGAGCCCGCCGATAAATCAGCTAACTCAGGAGTAATATAAGAATAGAGATTACTCCGAGCGGATAATCGCTAAAGCAACTAGATGGGAGAACTATAACTTTAAGGAAGAACAGCGGATTGATGGGAGGTCCTGAGCGGGCAGCGCTAAGACAAAGGATTCTTAATTACTTTAAGCGAGTAACGCTAAAGCAATTAAACAGAAGTATTGAGAGATCTTGAGCGAATAGCGCTAAGAGAAGGGATTCTTAATTACCTTGAGCGAGTAACGCTAAAGCAATTAAACGGGAGTATTGAGAGATCTTGAGCGAATAGCGCTAAGAGAAGGGATTTTTAATTACCTTGAGCGAGTAACGCTAAAACAATTAAACGGGAGTATTGAGAGAGAATCTGCTGAGGTTCCCAACAGTGAATAGAGAAGAGATTACTCCGAGCCCGCCGATAGATCAGCTAACTCAGGGGTAATATAGAAAAAGAAATTACTCCGAGCCCGCCGATAAATCAGCTAACTCAGGAATAATTCAGGAATAGAGATTACTTCGAGCCCGCCGATAAATCAGCTAACTCAGAAGCAATATAGTAGTAGAGATTACTCCGAGCCCGCCGATAAATCAGCTAACTCAGGAGTAACATAAAAATAGTGATTACTTCGAGCCCGCCGATAACTCAGCTAACTCAGAAGTATATAGTAGAGATTATTCTGAATCCGCCGATGAATCGGCTAATTCTGAGTAGTGAAGAGAAGGGGAAGGATTAAAGTTTAATGTTTAATCGAGAGACTCCCCGAACGGGTGAGTGTCGAGTGAATACGAAAAGAGATAAAATAAAGATAAAAAGGGGCCCGATTTCAATATGCGTATGTGTATGTAGAGGACTTACTTTTCGGTGGTGATCTAACGGTGCGGATCTAATAAGTGAAGTGGGATTCTCAGCTCCTCGGTTAGCACTCGTAATTATAACGCGCACTACTTGGTCGGTGAGAATTCTAGGGACGAAAAGGCTCTATGGTTGAAGTCGACTGATGAGACTGAAGTCCAAAGAGAGAAGATGAAGAAGAATGAGAGTGAGTGCTCCAATCTCGGAGTTTATATAGGAAAGTTAAAGGGATGGAAGGGATGAATTTTGTGTGGGATGTGTCAGGTTTTCATTTTAGGAACCTCTGATTGGAAAAATGCTTCTAATTTTTGTTTAAAGGATTTCTCGTTGGCGGGATGTTTTTACCCGAGAGGCGGATTCTTAAATTTTCACCTATCCTAGAAAGCCGGAGACGGTTGTCGATTTTTCCGACTGTTCATTGGCGAGTCTTCTCGTAAGGCCCCCACTGTCTTATTGGGGGTGCAACCTATCGCTTCCTCCAGTGACTCACTTGTTTTTTGGTTATTGCTGGTTTCTCTTTTATTAGGGTTCCTTTTTTACCTCGCGACCCCTGTTTTTGTGTTGACGGACGATGCATACCTCTTAATCATAAATGCAAGAAAAAAAAACTCTGCTACGTATATTTATGGACACGTCTCAGTATATTTATGGCACGTCGCTTTGTTTCCGCTTGTCGGAAACATCGTACGTGCATTTTGAAACCTCGCTTGATGCAATAAAGATCTTCATCAACACATTAAGGCCCATTTGGCGCGTCGTGTCGCCAGATTTTCATTCTTTCCGTTTTGGGCCTGACAAGCCCGATGAAAATTTAGTCACGTATGCTCCGTCCGTCACTAATTCGTCATCTGGAAGGTTGCGTTTAAGTGCCTAGGTAAACAGATACTTTACCTATAAAAAAAAGCAAAAGGAATGTGTAAGGATCGAGGCTCACTCGTCGATCGACAACCGTCCGTGCTTAGTTTACCTTATCCTAATCTTAACGGCTATCCTGAGCGCAGAGGAATTTAAGCGGAAAAGGGAAATCGTGGAGTTCTCAGGACGTAACAAAATATTTTACCAACATTTTTGTGCAAACAAAAATTCGACCAATATGTAAATATGCATACCCACCTTTAGATTATTACGGTTAATTAAACCATTTATTACTGTTAAACATTTCTACTACGGACGCAAACAAAAACTCAAACTATATGTTAATGTGCAACTCTCTCTCAATTAACTTTAAACGTAGTAACAGTGTTATAAACTTATCTGCCGAAATCGATTGTTCTCGTATCTTTATTAATCAATAACTTTTTAACCAAGAATGTGCAAACGAAAAATTAACTTGTTTGGAAATGTTGTGACCGGAACAACGATTATGTTTAATAAACAATTCACGTAGCCACTTACTTTGGCTGTAATAACGGTCGCCACTGTGTTTTCAGGCCTCAACACAGAAAGCCTTTCGGTTGCTGCTGCTGAATTCCCTCGCTCTTCTCGTGGCAAAGATGGCCGTCGTAACTGCGTCTCAGACTTGCATGGACAGGCACGACCACGCCCTTGTAACGGTTTTCGCTCGTGGGAAAGGATTTTTGCGGGGATGCAATAATTATGCTTTTGTTTGTATAAACAAATAACAATAAAGTATATTTCTCACTACACCACGATTCACGAATACAATTATTATGTATCGCCTTCGGTTGCGCTTATGTAGGAGTGTTCGAGATATTTGCGCGATCCCGGATTTGTGCGAGAAGGTTTAATATCGCACGTATTAACGTTTACGGCCACGGGATAAGCTCTCACTCTTTGATATTTACCGCGGTTGAACGCTTCAAAGACTCGCGAACTGTCCTCTATACGTCTTATCGCATCAAAGTCTCACGGAGAACTGTCCAGGAGAGACGGTTCTTTCTCCCCCACTTTCACGCTTATGCATGCGCATTCTCATCTGGCCATTTGCCGCTGGCTTCTCACGGCACGCCCCTATGTCTCGTTTGACCGAAGGTGTAGCTGGTACGGCACTCCTACACCCTCTTTCTTTGTAACACGCGCGCTGGGTTGATTTTTTTACCCAGCTCCGAATATCGAGTCGGTGTGCTGCGAGAAGAGTGCAGCAACGTGTACTCGTGACGCGCTGCTGCACCGGCGTTAATTCGCACGCGGTGCGAAGAGTGCCACTCGGAGCTACTCCGAATGACACTCGAAAGTGTCGTACGAACCATCCCGCGATGACAGGTAAGTCTTTATGGATAATTTATTATCCTGTTTCTAATTCTCTATTTCCTTTTCAGGTACACGTCGACTTCATCGAGGGCACAGTATATACAGTAGCGCAACTCTCTGTCGGCGCCTTTGAAGTTAGTGTTGTCCAAAATGGAGTGCGCATGCGCGAAATAAGTAAGCGCCCACTAATACTAACTGAACGGCCACGTACAGCAGACACAACTGTTGAGTGTCGTCTTATCGACACGCTACGCTGATTCGTTAGGTCTAAAAGTATAAGAGCCAATCACGTGCTACTGAGCGGTTTTGCTGAACGCGCCCAACGTCTTTCTCTGAACTTCTTTCTCAATTGCTCTTCCTTTCTCCGCTCTCACTCCACTTTTACATGAAATTAATCTGAATTTAATGAAAATAATGAAGATAAATATTTATTATGTATTAAAAATAAGAAAAAAAAATTTAAAAATGAGAAAAAATAAAATTATATAAATGTGATTGTGCAGATTGAATAATATAAATGTATTGAGGTAAATTACTAGAAAATATAATGTTATATAACATATATTGAACAACCGAAAAGCAAAATATAATATTTTATACATTATACTTATAAGAAAACAATTATAATTATAAAATATTTAATATAAAATAGTTTTATTACATTAAATGAAATAAATGAATGATTTAATTATGCATCCAAAATAAAAATAAAATATATATTCATGCTTAATTTAAAATGCGATAAATGAAATTTTAATTTTAATACAACGATATGTTAATATTACATTTTAAAATAATTTTATGTATACCTATACAAAAAGAATATACCTGTAATAAATATAACTGCAATATATGAAAAGTACATGTTTTATTAATAAATATAATAAAGAAACTACATTTTTTATGTAAAATAAAATTGTATCTTTATTACAATACATAAGAAATTACATATTATGTATTACCAAATTTTAGTCTTTTTTTCTTTTAATTTATTCACTGCTCCATGCTTCAGCTACTCGATCCACCTCAACACAGACCAGAGAAACAGAACAAAAAAATACATTAAATACACTTTATTGTCCAATTCTTTCATTGATCTGTATCTCAGCTACTCGATCCACCTCGATACAACCCAAAAAAAGAAAAGGGCAATAAAAGTGCAAGCTACAATAATTACCGTACAATAATGTAGAACAGAAAATACTTAAAATATAAACAAGGAATCTATAAAATGTAATATTAATAAGCTCCATTTCTTCTCCAAGTTTTTCATTCGTATAACCTTTTGATTATTCATCCTTGAGGCATGTAAGAACTTAAAAAAAAAAAATTAATTAATTAAATGTATCACTAACAGTATTCATGCCTTTACAAATACACATGCACCATCGCACATACATATATATATACATACATATATATATTTAACACACACAAATATATGATTTTATGTAACATACACAATATGAAATTTAATAAGTAACGTAATGTATAAAAGTCTATTAATGCACACATATTAATACATATATAGTAACGCATAATTTCAACGCACAATATGAACGCATAATATCAAAACACAATATCAATATTAACGCAACTGAAAAAATTGCACATACATGTTGCCATTAATTAAAAGTAAAATGTAAAACGCAACAATACAATCAATACATTATTAAATATAATATAAGTTAAACAATATAATTTGAAAATAAACAAAATGCAATAAAGAAACACGCAAAGTTATATATAATGTTATTTGCAAACAAACAAAACATGCAATAAATGAACACACAATACTGGGTAAGTAATGTAGAATACTTCTCAGGATCACCTTATTAAGTTCCCGTTTACCCGGAAATGTTAATTCGTGCAGCACGAGTATGATACGCTGGAACGAGAGGAGGTGAAGGGTAATAGAAGGAGAACGTAGTGGTTTCGATTTTAATCTCACACTGTATTTACTCGGTGTACAATCGTAAAGTCCATTGCGCGGACTCAGAAACACGAATCGTTACGCCGGGACGGAATACAAAGGCGGGAGCCCTCCGACGTACGACCGTTCCCTTCGGCATCTATCCTCGAACTCTCTGAACGTTCTCGAACGATCGCGCAGGAACAAGTTCGGACACGTCCGCGACCGTTACACTTTCGCTCTTTTATTTTCTAACTTCGCATGAGCGCCTCGCGACACCACCAACCAATCACACGGCTCCTCGTTCGCGCTTCGCTAGCGCGGACGCCAACGCCCTTAATTACCGTGGCGGCCACGTGCATCCGCGGCGCCCCACGCCGGAACTGCCGCGCCACCGATTCCTTACAGTTCGGCCAGCCTGAGACGACATTCGACCCGAATGTGATTCGATTTCTTAGAACGCAGCTTACGAATATAATCTTTGGTAAAAGGAACACAAGTTTTATTTATCACAATGACTTATCTAATAAACGCAACTAAATCTAAACGCAATTAACTTAAACGCAATTAACTCAAACGCAATTAACTTAAACGCAATTAGCTTAAACGCAACTAATTTGAACGCAATTAACTTAAACTCTTTCGGTTACCATCGAATCATCGGGATTAACTAACTTAATCCACGGCTTCAGGCGATCTGGCGATAATATTGAATTATACGGGCGTGAAACGGCATTAAAACCTGGGATACTTTCCACCACGTATCGATTTTTGTTCAAAACCTTCGCGATCCGAAAAGGACCTTTATATGACGGTTTTAATTTCTTATCCTCTCCGGGTTTAATGATTGTGTCCCGTATCATTACCAAATCGCCTGTATTATATTCCGTCGGTTTTTTATGCAACTTATCGTAATACAACTTATTATAATTCTTAATGCTCTCGGTAGAGTCTACCGCCGCTTCGCGAACCGATTCGCGGTACGCTTCAAAGTTAAATTCGACCTTCGCCAATTTGTTGAGAAGATCTACTAGTTTAGCGTCTTCATGACTGCGTTGGTCATAACCGAGGAGTAGTTTCGAGGGGGAACTTTTGAGGGAAGAATGATAAGTATTATTGATTACGTATTGCACTGTACTCAGGTATTGCATCCATTTACGCGGCTCTTCAACTAGCTTCCTCAAGGACGATTTCAAGAATCTGTTCACCCTCTCGACTAAACCATTCGCCCAGGGGGCGGCTACCGCTACTTTACGATGTTTAACGCTACAGGAACTTAGGAACTCGGAAAATTCTTGTGATGTGAATGCAGTTCCTCTATCGGAAACGATTTCATTTGGATTACCAAACATACAAAACAAGTTTCTAAAATGTTTGATTGCCTCCTTCGAGCTAGTGGTCTTGACCGGGAATAGCCAAGTGAAACGTGTGAAGGCATCGATAACCAAAAGTATATGTTTAAAACCACCAGTCGATTCTATTAACGGTCCGTAATGATCCGTATGTAACAACTGGAAAGGAGTTGACGGGGTATCCGTTATCTGCATTTCACCCTCACGGGAATTTACCGACGCATTCGACATCAGACACGTCAAACAGTCTTCTATATAATCACGAACTTTCTTACGTATTGACGGAAACCAATAATTTTCCATAATACCTTGGACGGTTTTCTCGACGCCGCAGTGCGCCATATTATCGTGGTATATTCGTATTACATTGCTAGTCATCGATTCCGGAACTACGAAGCGCGGTTTGTCTTCGCCTTTCCTATAGACCAATCCCTCGATAAGTTCGAATTTTTCATTCTCCGCGAACTCTAATTGCTCGGCAATACTTTTTAATTTAGCATCTGCTAATTGTTTATATTCGATTTCTCTCTCTATCGGCATTGACTCGACATAAGCTACGACGCGACTAAGAGCGTCAACATGCGCCATTTTGCCCCCCGCACGATGAACAATTTTAAAGTCGTAATCCTGAATACGCAGGGTCTAACGGGCGATTCTTGGGTTCAAGTGGGCTTTATTTACTGCGTACACTAACGCCTGACAATCCGTCACAATAGTGAATTTCAATCCGTAAAGGTAAATGTGAAACCTTTCAATAGACTTCACGATAGCCAGCATTTCGAGCTCAAAACTATGGTAGTTGGCCTCAGCCTTGTTTGTCGATTGGCTATAATAAGCCACCGGAGCGAAAACTCCATCGTTTTGCTTTTGCAATAAAATCGCGGCCACGGCTATTTGACTCGCATCGGTATGTAGCTGGGTTTCAGCGTTCGAATCATAAAGCCTCAGCACAGGGTAAGAAATTAAATCGCTCTTTAATGTTTCGAAAGCTTGCTTGCAATCATCTCCGAAAACGAACTTATTCGATTTACGCAGCAAGTTAGTTAAAGGCTTCGCCTTAGACGCATAGTTCTGAATGAAACGCCGAAAATAATTTGTTAAACCCAAAAATCGCTGGATATCCAATACCTTCCGTGGGGTAGGAAATTTACGTATTACGTCTGTGTGCCTTTCGCTAATGGTTATTCCATTTGCCGAAACAACGTATCCCAAAAACTCGATTTTTGATCTCAGAAATTGACTCTTTTCGAGGTTGATTTCAAAACGATATTGTTTAAATTCTAAAAGCACTTGCTTAATTATTTCTAAATTCTCCTGAACGGTATCCGTTGCAATAAGAATATCATCCATATATAGGATAATTAGACGTTTACGAATTAACTCCGCCAAACTCGGCAGGTTTTTCACACGCTTATAAAATTCAGCTCCCGATTCTCCATAACCAAAAGGCAGGCAGACATACTCGTATTGGCCATCGTACGTGGCAAATGAAAAATATTTCGTATCATCCGGATGTATCCCGATCTGGTGATAAGCATCCTTCAGATCAATCAGAGTATAAACCTTTTTCTTTCCTACATCCGCCATACAATTTTCGATTACGGGAAACGGACACTTTTGCCGTTGCACTCTACTGTTTAATGGTCTAAAATCTACGCATAAACGCCACTTGCCATTTTTCTTTTTAACCAACACGGTTCTCGCGCAATAAGGGGAAGAACTAGGCTTAATTATTCCTTTCTTAAGAAGGTCGTCCGTTATTTCTCGCATTAGAAGTCGTTCCTTCCATGAAACACGTCTGGGCGAGTACGCATATACGGACTCGTCTTTGAGCGCGACCCTAACTAGATACTTTTCCCCGGGAGGGGGAACCTCCGCGGATTCTACTTCCTTAAATACGGAAATCAATTTACGTTTAGCCTCGTCCCCGAAATCTGTCTCGATCGACGACAACTTCTCTTCTAGACTTTCCGGCGATTCCAAAATCTCACCCGCGAATGCTATTTCATTGAATAACTGCAATTTATTTTCCGGGGTATCGGAAGACGGATTATACACTATTTTTATTTTATATGTGTTAATAAAATCCATGCCAATCACTAAGTCCATTGATAGAGAATCATTTGCCAATATGTTTAAATCGATCGAAGTCGAGAATTTCGGTAACGGGGATAAAGTAATTTCAGAAGCGATTGTACCCTTTATCTGAATCGGCGAATTATTTAACGCTTTATATGCATTCGGACAACTCTTCGCATTACCGGCCGACTCGAAAAACTTTTCATATACCGACGGTCGGACGAACGATATCGGACTACCCGTATCGACCAACGCAATCAAATCGGACTTAATATTATTAAACGAGATAACCTTAATTCGAAAATCTTCGAGCTCGAGCCTCCGGTCTGGTTCTGCCACGCAGGCCACCGTAGCTGCCTCTGAAGACTGGATCGTTGCCGCTGACGGCGTAGGCGTATCGGCGACGTCTACCGCCGACACGGTCGTGGATGGAACAGCCGGTGTGGCCGTCTGCTGCTCTTTCCGTTTTAACTTGTAGCACTCGTCTCGAATATGCCCTTTGGCTTTGCAGTACGCGCAAAACTTGTCTTTCACTACTGCCCCCGCACCAGGGGCCACTGACACCTTTTGCTGATTGATACTTTTCACTGGAATGTCTCTCCCTTTCGGCGGCTTGCCGGATGCACTTTTCTTCGTGACGAACGAAGCCGTGATGCGATGCATCTGGTCGAGGAAATGGTCGATGTCTTCTGTATCTAACGCTGTTGCGGTCCCTCTTAATGCATTGCTCGTTATGCCATCGACCAACAGTTGAATCTTGTCGGCTTCTGGTAGCGTGACGTTCTGCATCAAGTCGAGTTTGTCCATGGCATAATCCATAAATGACTCCTTGCCGAAATTCCATACGCGTGCCTCTATCTTCCTCATTGCCACGTACAGTAGCGTTCTCCTCTTGAATCGACGCATTATCGCGTCCTTGAAAATAATCCAGGATCGATTTACTGTACCCGTGTTCTGGGTGAGCCATCGTTGCGCGTTATTGGTCAATTTCGTCGTGGCGGCGAGGAGCGTTAATTCGTGCGTCACCCTATGTATCGCGGCGACGCTCTCGACTTTCTCTATCCACACGTTGATATTTTCGTCCTCGGTGCCTCCAAAATTCGGCAGCTGAGACGCCAGAAGCTTTACCGCCTGAGCTGGTGGTACGGTAGATACGAAGGATCGATTGGATTGGTCCGACGCCGTCGATGATGCTCCTTGACTGCCGGCTCTTGGACTCGCGTTAAACATGCTGGATAGTTGTTGCATCCTCTCGTTATTCCGCCTCAGTTGTTCGGACAGTTCCTTATTCTGTCGTGCCTGCTCGGCTAATAATTGACTGAGTTGCGACATATCGAAAGATCCCGCCGGAACGTTCGACGCTTCTGCTTGGGCGGCCGTAGTTGAATGAGCGGAACGCTCGGAATGCGGAACGATCTTTTCCTGCACATTTCTTCCTCCGACGGTGAAATCACCAAGGGGGCCATGCCTTTCAAGGTGCGCCATCAATGCTTGTATGCATCCCTTTCGGTCTTCCAACGGCATTAGACCGTACATTTGAGCTTCGTTTTGAAGCTCTTCTATGGAGAGTCCCTCCAAACGAGCACGGATAACTCCCGCATCCATTGTTCGTTCTTCAACACGCGGCCGCGCACTTCCCGTTCACGTGAGAGGCGCGTGTACGTTCTCTCGAATGTTCGCGAACGTTTTCGTTTCGCACGCACTTCTATCGCGACCCACGTAAATCGAGAGTATTGCAAAGCAGACCTCTCGGTTTTTAATGTCTAAATGTTTCACAAGGGCAGAAGGAAAAGGGGTACCGTGGCGGACGTCAACTCTCGCACAATCGTCGGGCGACACGAGCACAAATGACCACACACACGGTTTAGTGTTATCCCACTTCTGAGCTGTAGAATACTTGTCAGGATCACCTTATTAAGTTCCCGTTTACCCGGAAATGTTAATTCGTGCAGCACGAGTATGATACGCTGGAACGAGAGGAGGTGAAGGGTAATAGAAGGAGAACGTAGTGGTTTCGATTTTAATCTCACACTGTATTTACTCGGTGTACAATCGTAAAGTCCATTGCGCGGACTCAGAAACACGAATCGTTACGCCGGGACGGAATACAAAGGCGGGAGCCCTCCGACGTACGACCGTTCCCTTCGGCATCTATCCTCGAACTCTCTGAACGTTCTCGAACGATCGCGCAGGAACAAGTTCGGACACGTCCGCGACCGTTACACTTTCGCTCTTTTATTTTCTAACTTCGCATGAGCGCCTCGCGACACCACCAACCAATCACACGGCTCCTCGTTCGCGCTTCGCTAGCGCGGACGCCAACGCCCTTAATTACCGTGGCGGCCACGTGCATCCGCGGCGCCCCACGCCGGAACTGCCGCGCCACCGATTCCTTACAGTAATATATCACAATCCATTATAAGAATAAGAATCAATGAAACAGTAGCCTCAATAATTAAAATATGCCCGTAAAACATAACTGAACATGACAATTAAACATTATAAGAAGGAAATTTATAAATGGGAAACGTTTAAGAGTTTCCTATTTTTTGTGGTAACCCGTTTGCATGATTTATTATGCAGCGATAATGTGTAATATATACGCATACGAAGATATAATTTTATCAAAAATGAAGTAGGAAAATTTGGACATGGCGGTTCAAAAGTTATATTTTGTGTTAATTGGAATAAATAATTGCCAATATTTTTCTGGAAACAATTCTTCTCAAAATTTTTTACAAATACTTCTTCTAATTTATGAATATAATAACAAAAGTCATTACTTGGTATGTTTAACTTCCCAAACAAATTTCCTTCTTCGTTTTCATAGGCTCGAAAAGAACAATATAATGTTGTATTATCTAAGACAGCCATATTATCATTCATATATTTTGTACATATATCACAAGAATGTATTGCTGTACATCTTTTAATTAAAAATCCGCAAACATATTTAAATGCGTTTTCTTCTGGCAGATCCATTGAACAATATTCATGAGTCGGAATATTTAAAATGTTATGCGCCGATGATGAAGCAGTAAATTCCGAAACAGTGGACTCTTTGTTATTATCTAACGTTCCAATAAGATTTAACATATCATCATTATCAGAAGCACAATTTTGCGTATCCGAATGTTTTAATAATGTTGTACTAAAAAGTTTTTTAAAGGCGCGCTTAAATTGTATAGGTGTCGGATTAAGACAATTACCGCCTTGTTTCCGAACGGAACCAAAAAAATTTTCGACACAATCTTGATTCAATCTACGTGTTCGGAGATATGGAAAATTATGATTTTTTAATGTTTTCCAAAGCTGAAAGATGCTATTAATTGTTATCTGCCAGCATTCAAAGCATTTAACTTTTACATATTTACCATTATTATAATTATTAACTACTTTAATACTTTTTATAAGATCTGACATTTCTTGCAAAAACTGCATTTGTTTTTCACTTCCGGTAAAAACTTTTCCATGTTCTTTAGGATTATTTACGGCGGACGAATTTAACATATCGAACAACTTATCAAAATGATCAATTAAATCTATAGTTCCAACGACTTCAGTCGGAAGAAGACCGACAGACATCTGTGTACACATTCCTGCACATACATGGTTACTAAGTACTTGTACGGCATATTTAACTTTCATTCTCATAAAGTTATTTGGGTCCATATGAATTTTTGATAATTTAGGAGCTGCTCTTATCCATTGTTTGACGTCTTGCATATAAAACTGTCTAATATGATCCCACGAAGCTACTTTATTATTAAATTCAAAATTATGTTTTAACAAATTATTTCGGGTTGCTTTTATTAAATGTGGAGTGTCAAAAATGTAAACTAAATTTTCTCCGTTAACTGAAAAAGTTGAATTTTGTGTAGATATTCCTAAATCACGGGACAGTTGTATAAAATTAGAACCCATGTCCGTAACCAATGCATGCACCATAGCACCTGTATTTCTTAATTTAATTATTGTATCAAATATCAAATTTTTTAAAAAGTTCATATGGCATGTAGTCTCTACAAAACAAAAAACAATAGGCACCTTCCAATTACCTGCAATACTACGTGCCATAATAACTAAAGCGCTTCTTGCAGGTTTAGATGATTTTTTATCACCAATGTCTTCGAAACCAATTTCATCCCGTGATATATTATAAAATAAATGAGCTTTTAAACTCATTTCGTCTGCACATATTATGCAATGACGTTCTACGAGAGGCAACGTATTCAATTTCAATTTAAGTGCTTCAAAAATTTTATCATTTATACCAGGCTCAATATTCCATTTTTGCGTAAATAATTGTAGAGAACGTACAGAAGGCAATGCAATTGAATCTTTCAATTCCCGGTACATTCGTGGACTTAAAAAAAATAATGATAAAGCAAATTTCTTAAATTCGGGATCATATTTTCTGCCACGTTTACATTTTAATTGTGCGTCGACTTGTGCCGCTAATATTCTATTAAATTTTTCCGGTAATAACTTACGGCTTAGTTTTATTAGTTGATCGAATTCGTTTTCTTTTTCAACTTTTGTAGCTTTCTTCTTCTTTTCCATACGAAGCCGTCGGATTGTTTCACGCATTACTTTATTTTGCGCCTTTAATTTTTGGAACTTCTCTCGCAATTTCCTTTTTCTCGGGCTATCATCGGACGATTTAGTCCTAACTGCAGGCTTCTTGATAGTGGATGTGCTCCTATAATATATTCCAAACGTTAGATCATAGCACAAAGATTATTTTTAAATATGATATATGTAATTATGTAACTATTTTGCTGTAAGAGACAAAAACAGCAAAATAATATTAAATAAAATCTAAAGTTAAAAGAAATTTAAATATAATGTGTTAATAAATAAATTACATATATCCTGACAATTATATTTTATAAGAAAACTTTTATTACATAACAAATAAAGAAAATAAAAATACATGTTTAACTGTAAATTAGTAAAGAAAAACTTACGGTTGAGTTATTTCTACGTCACTGACAATAATTGGGACGATTGTTTGTGAAGTTTCTGCTTTGCTGAAAATATACAATTTTTTTTCTTTTAGTCATTATCATACTATTATATAAAACTCGACTGTTTGTCTGTCCGTCCGTCCGTTTGTCCGCGAACTACTCATTCGTTAGTGGACCGAATTTTTATCAAAATTATATGAAACAGGGGTAGAATTTTCCGGGAAGTGCTATGATGTGGTTAATTTTTCGTTACCGATTTTCTGGAAACCGATTTTTTTAATTTTTTTAATTTTTGGGGAAATAATTGACTGAATCTCAAAGAATTATATATGAAACAGAGGTAGAATTTTCCGGGAAGTGCTATGATGTGGTTAATTTTTCGTTACCAATTTTCTGGAAACTGATTTTTTTAATTTTTTGGATTTTTGGGGAAATAATTGACCGAATCTCAAAGAATATAAATAAAAAAAAAAAAAGAAAGATAGGGGCAGAATTTTCCGGGGAGTGCTATAAAATGTATAATTTTTCGTTGCCGACTGAAATCCGACTGTTTGTTTGTGTTATGTTATGAAGTTGCTGCTTTCACATATTATATGTCAAAACTGATAAATCAGTCACTTCAATTCGTGACTGTCGCGAGCAATTAAAAAAATATTCGCACATTATAAGAAAGAGAGAAAGCCATTAAGAGGATATTTGTACACATTGTAAGAAAGAGAGAGAGAGAGAGAGAGAGAGAGAGAGAGAAACAGAGACAGAGAGAGAGAGAGAGAGAGAGAGAGAGAGAGAAGAGAGAGATACAAAGAAAAAAGATATGTATCTTAAATATCAAAGTTACATTTCAAAAAATTTCATTAGGCATTTTCCTCCTCCAACGAGAAACAAAAAAAAAGGCCCAAGATCTTAAAATTAGCGGAAATTAGAAAACACACATAAAGAAGAATTGTGTTATTGCTCGATTTGTCATGAGATGACATATACGTGAAGAATTAAAGAAAATTGACCGAATCTTAAAAAATTGTATATGAAATTAGGGTAGAATTTTGCGAGGAGTATTATAAAATACATAATTTTTCGATTACAAAATTTTTTTATAATAATTTTTATTTTATTACTTATTGACTTTCTGTCTTTCTTTTTTTTTAATTTGATTATTTTATATAGATAAGAATCGTGTTATTGCTCGATTTGTCATGAGATGATTTATAAATAAGAATTGTGTAATTGATCGATTTGCCGAAATGACGTCATTAATCGCTTTACATATATAAATTACGTCGTCTGTTTGTCTGTCTGTACGCGAACTACTTCCACATTTTACTCCATGAGTGGCGCGGAAACTATTGTCTTAATTATTATTACATATTCTGTCTATATAATTAGCTAATAAGGATATTGAAACATAAATGAAGTCGTTTTAAGAAAAACGACTCCCGGGCTTCGCCCAAGAACATTTTTAAAAAAATTTGGTTAATTAATCAATAATTCGTTAAAATTTGGTTAATCAGTTTTTGAGTTATAGAAATTTCAGTAAACTTGACTGTTTTTTTTTACAGAAATTTTAAAGAATTATTGATTAATTAACCAAATTTTTTTAAAAATGTTCGTGGTTGCTCTAACTTTTTTAGGAAATTTTGAGATTGCTCGCTTGCATCTTTGTACAGCGACCGTTCAAGAAAAACAACTCGAAAAAGAGATTGAATTTTGAATGTGAGAAGCCGATTAGCTTAAAACTTGGTGACATTTATGAGTATATGTTCGGCTCAAACTTCTGAGCTAGAGAGAGATTATTTACGTGTCTTACTACACATGTCTTCCGGGGCGAAGCCCGGGTAATCAGCTAGTTGTTAATAAACGTAAACAAGTTCTTTATTAATATAAATTACCTATTATCTTCTTGCACTTGCATTTCTGCAACAGTTGCCTCAGCACATGTATTTCTGCAACAAAAAATATGTATCATATAATATCTATTATAAAATATAATATTATAACAAATAGAAAATTTATATTTAGCATACCTATCTACTTTCTCTTTAACCACATTTTCCTCATTTTGTTGTGTTGTTTGTTCGGGTGCTGTGTTGTCCCTAAAAGATTTTAATTATTTTATGTTTTTATATGTTACTTTCGCGTAATACATAAAAAATAATGTAAATATTGTTAGATATTGTTGCTATTATTATTTTTTATGTACTACTACCTTATACCAGTATTATTCAATTTTATACTTTTTTATGAAACAAAACTAATTAAATTAAATTAAAATATGTAAAATTAATAATTATTTGTTAGTAAAAACTCACTGTTGTTGAAAACCTGGTCCAAAAAATATAGTGGGTACAGCATCTGGGTGAAGACGAGCCCTAACTTTATTAATTTTGTACCATTTGTTTTCAAAATGCAAATGGCACAAACGACAATTCTGGTGGGCATATTCTGGACCTTTAGGTTCTAGATCCAGCCTTCCACATGCTCGTACCCATTGCAGCCATCTGTAAATGTTGTACCATTTTACCAATGACAAAGTAATGCACATATTACAATTAAAAATATAATTTATATAAAAAATAATAATATTATATAAAGCAATGTGTTATACCTGTCTTGTTCCTTTGGAAATTTAAAAAAATGTCGTTGCACATCAATAAACTTCTTAACGCACTCTGGTACTGCACAGCTTGGCTTTCTTATCGCATTCATTTTTAATTATTATGCAGCAACACCTGAAACAAAGCTAAGATCAAAGTGCTTCCAAGAGAATTGAAAACTTATATAATATTTATATAGGTTAACTATTCCCTTAGAAAAAAATTTCTCTTTTATGTTTCCTTCGCTTTTATCACTTTTATCACTTATTTCACTTTTCTCACTTTCTTCACTTTTCTTCACTTCATTCTTTCACTGTCTTTATACTTTGTAAACTCTTTTCACTTTAATCACATAAACGTATTCAGAGTCTGTCAAACACTTCTAACAGCTCTCAATAGCATTCAGTGACTAATTGAGCTAATTCCCTCCAAATTTCTGTTCCAATACAGATAGGCATTTACTTAACTGACCATTTAAATTCTAAGAGGGAGCGGAGCAGAACGGAGAAAGGAAGAGCAATTGAGAAAGAAGTTCAGAGAACGACGTTCAGATGGGGTTAGTGGGCGCTTACTTATTTCGCGCATGCGCACTCCATTTTGGACAACAAGAAATCAGGAGAGTTGCGCTACTGTATATACTGTGTCGAGGGATCGTCCGGATTCACCGTCCTTACGGTGCAAATAAGGTAAGTATCACACAGGTAAGTATGAAATCGAAAATAATAATATAAACGCATAATCGCTTCTTAATTCTATCGTTTTTGACAGGAAATAAACTCTAAGATAAACGTAATCGCATTTAAAATATTGTCGCGGTAAAACTAATAAAAAAGTGTAAAAAGTGCACCTGAGTGCAGCAAAGTGCAACTACAGGGAATACCGCAAACCGTTGCAAAAGAATATAAATCAACATAATTAAGCCTCCTCGGGCTCCTTCTATCGAAAGTGTAAAAGAAATAGTGTAATTCGCGTCCTTCAGTGATTCATGAGAAGTGCAGCAAGTGCACGCAGGTGCAAATGCTAATATTGAGCTGTGTCGTTAACTAACGGTAGGATCTGTTGTAAAATGACTCGAAATTGTTAAATCTATCAAAAGTGTAAGTGTGTAATGAGGGCTTTTGTCCCCCGTCGCGATAAGTGTAAAGTGCAGCAAGTGCACACGAGTGCAAATGCGTGTATGATGCTGGGTCGTTCGCAGACGACATAATTCGCTGTGAAATGGTTAAAGACATGTTATTCTACCCAAAGTGTAAGTATATCTATGGTATTTAATTAAATGATAAAAGTGTAGCACGTGCACGCGAGTGCAAATGCTCGTATGGTACGGAACCGCTTCCAAACGGCATGGATCGCTGTAAAATTATCGGAAATATGTTTTTCTGGTGCAAGTGTAGCTGACTCTACGGTATATCGTTGTCTGACTAAAAAGTGTCGCAAGTGCAGTCGAGTGCAATCGAGTGCAACTGCGAATAATGATCGAAATCGCTATTTTTCGGTATTTCCCGATGTAATTCAATGAACTGAGTGTAATTCTGTGAAAAGTGTAAATGTACTGACGTTATTGCGTAATGTTGCGAGTGTAAATGATATTCTGGCTGAAGGCCTGAAGGCGTTCTCGAACATATATAATGGAAATAAACTTAAAATCAATAAAATCTTCGTGATAAAACTACTTATTACCACGATCCCGTCGTTTACTTAAAATTAATGTGTCTTATTACTAAGTACGCGCGCACGAGTGTACTACACCCGGCGACTACTGCACCTCGGCAGTGACATCGCTGTGTCTCGCTATGGCTCAACAGGCCTTATTAAAATAATCATGTATAGTGTAAATAAGATGTAAAGTGTCAAGATCATTTCCATATTTGGAAATGCTATAAAAATCGGTAGGAATATGATGATTGAAACGACAAGAAATTCTTTGAACTGCATCACGGTAATGCACAAGGTGTAACTGTTATCTGATTCGAATGAATGAGCAATATCATGTAAACTGCAAATATTGAGAATAGAATTAATATGAAAAAGAGTATTATCAAATAGAATCGATCCGCGTTCATCGCGAAATCGCTCTGCGTGAGATTACGCATAAAAGTTCTGAAAGTGTTGTGTGGTGTAATCGCGTGTGAATCAAAATAAACTTAATTTACTTTAACGCCCATGTTCGCGTGACTCTAATATCTTAAATCTAATACACACATATAAAATCTCTTAAAATAATAATATAAAAAGGTTTTTTTTTCTTTATTTACAGGCTTTCGTAATTCGGGTCCTCCTGGGATTCCGGTGCGTCCTGCTGCTCTCCCTGCATCACCTCTCCGATGATGATGAGGCTGTCGCTCTGCCCGGGGATTCCAGCGGGCTGTACGCTCGCTTCCGCCCAGCGTTGTGCTGCCTGGATATCAATTGGTACGCTCTGCACCTGACTGAGTGGTGTACCACCTACCCCTGAGGATGCACTGCCCTGCGTGAGCTGCACCCTGGTCGTGTCGGGTGGCTCGTCGCCCTTGGCTGGTCCCTTCTTCGTCGTCTGCACCTTGGCCTGCGTGTCGCCCATCGTATTTAATTGCTGTGGGCTAACACGGCTCGAAGCCGGGGCCGAAGGCAAAGCCTTCGGTCCCAATGTGCAAACGAAAATCTATGGATTAATGCCATTTTAAACACAGTATCCGTGTTGTGAACTTATCTACTGACGTTGACGTTTTCGAAACTTTAATTGTTAATAACTTTTTAACCAAGGGTGTGCAAACGAAAAATTGACTTGTTTGGAAATGTGCAAACGAAAATCTATCGATTAAGACTAATTGGATCTAATTTGCTTGAAGTTGTGGGGCTAATGTGAAGTTGGCCCCCCCAAAATTGTTTTGTTAATAACTTTTTTACCAGAAGTGTGCAAACAAAAATTCAAAATGTGCGTACATGTGCAAACGATGAGCAATCGAATGAGCTAAAAAAAATTAATTTTTTTAAAAGTTGGGAGGCTAACTTCACACGGGTGCACGAAAGTCGGCGCGATAGTTCGTGCAAGTATACGGTGAACCGCGACAATCTCCAGGAAGAAACTGCATAATAATGCTCAGCGTGACCTGGTACACGCGACTATAAGGTCGGCGCCGTCAACGGAACACTAGTTTCGAAGGGGAGCATTTTCCCTGAGAACAAAGATCCAAAAGACAACCCACGGGACCTGGGATACATGCCCATAGGGTCCGCGTCGTCGGCAAGTCACGGATTCCCATGACGAACACCTTCTCCGAGAATAAAGGTCCGACACGAAAGCTCACGGACACAGTACACGCGACTACAGAGTCGGTGTCGTCGGCAGGTCACGGACTCCCACGACGAGCACCTTTTTCAGGGGAAGAGGCCCAAAGCTGTCCCAGAAGGACCTGGGGCACGCCCGTATAGGGTCGGCGCCATCGGTAAATCGCCGATATGATCGGCGAGCACCTTCGCCGAGAGCAACCGTCTGAAGGGGCACCCGAAGGATTTGGGAGACCACCCCATAGAGTCGGCGTCAACGGCCGACGATGTAGAGGACACCCGGACATCTTCCCCAGGAAATTGACCCGGAATCGGCACGGAGGGCATCGCCGAGGAGGTGCGCACGGGTCGGCGTCAACAGCGCCGAAGATCGGCCACGAGTGAAAACCTGGTGCAGCGGTGCCGATAGAGGGGGAGCCCCACGTTGTACCACGCATGGAAATTTCCACCTGAAAGCTTTCAGAAGGGAGCTACGGGGGGTAGGCGTGACAATCACGCGAGGCGATGTGGGAGCGCGTGCGAAAACAGGCAAAAACCGTAAGAGAAAGTCGTGATATCACAGCGAACGGCGAAAACAACCCGAGAGTAAGGATAGTTCGGCATGGTGGGGAGCCAGCGCGAGAGAGATGGCTCGTGGCAGTCCCCCGAGTATAGGCGTAGCGTGCGGACGTATCTCAGGCTATTACGGAGATAGAATACGGCGATCGTTTTACGAGTATACTTAACAATCGGGAACTCCCGCGTAATTGCGCGTTAAAAGCTCGTTCGACAATAACGAGAGGTATTTGGATACCAGTAACGAGAAAGTGATAACGGAATTGCGAATGAACTTAGTTCATAAAGCGTGATACACACCGAAATGCGAGCCCGCCATTGTGAGGCACCTTTATGAAATTGTGAAACGACTTGTAGAGTTGAAGTGACGATCTGGAATTAAAGAATTATTAATTCTGAAACAAAGTTTCAAAATTAATTATACAATTGTTCATACTTATCTTCTACTTACCTTGTCCATCGGCGATGATCCATCGTTGTTTAGCGGCGACCCGGTATGCGATGAAGCGAGGATCCGGGGAACCAGAGCGGCGTTGATGATCCATCCTGGGTGGCAATCTGAAACAAAAGGAAATCATTAATAAACGAACGGAATTCGTTTATAATCTTCTCGGTTATCAAAGGTCAAACCGAGTGGCAACCGTAAGATAGAAAGTTGAATAGCGCGAATCGGGTCTCCACTCGTACCGTCCGGTTACAACCTAACACACCGTCCTACGCGATACCTCAGGGCGTAAGGTAAACGTACCAGTGGCCGCACACGTCCCAGTCGCCGCACACGACTTTAATGTTTTTAATTTATTAAGCATTTCGTGAAGAATATTGCAAATCTAAAAATTGTGTAGGGATCTACAATACGTTATTGTAATAACAAACAAATTTGAAGTATGGTTCTGCACGGATTACCATTTATTTTAAATTGTTTATTCGGTCTCGCACGTCACGACGGTAGTTTCAACGCATTCCTTATCGAATATGCTAAGGATTGCTGAAAGCTTCTTAAGGTTTATCGTTCCACCTTTTCGTATTTTGGAGGTAAATTATAGCTCATTTTATTCAGGAGAATGTTATCTTATCAATGCGGAGGTTTAATTGCTTATAAATCAAAATTTAATAGTAAAATCTTCTTGTTCTGTTACTGAGACAAGCAAATCATATGCTTCCCGCAAATGACGCTTATTCGGCTCAAAACTCGACATTTTCGCACAAAAAAAATTATGTGATGCTGATACAAAATCGCTGATATTTCAAGGTTATGGTATTGCCAGATGTCCAACCTTACGATATGACGTTTTACATCTGACAATTTCAACCATAACCTCCTAGTCGGGCCATCTTTCGTCAAACGACGAAGACTTATTTGTACTCCCAATAATTGGAACAATCGTGTCGTATTTAATCGTGTTAATTGGAATGATCGTGTCGTATTTAATCGTGTTAATTAGAATGATCGTGTCGTATTTAAGCGTGTTGATTAGAATAATCTTGCCGTGTTTAATCGCATGACTTGAAATGACCGCGTATTGCGAGGGAAAGCTGCGAGTCGCGAGTGGTCAAGTATTTTGAAGGGCACTTGGCCTCGGAGTCGAATAGCGTATTCGGGCCCTCGAGGAAGGCGAATATTGCGTTTAGAGGGACGGGAAAATCGTCGGGATTGCCGCGGAATCTCCGTACTTGCGAAAGAATTCGGGATTCGCGTGGCAAACCGCGGGATCGTCCGCGATACGAGTCCCTATTTTGTTTTCGGGGGCGAGCGCCGGCCGACGGGGCCGATACGGCGAGATCGCCCACAATTTTGGCATCGTGCGGAATCGAGTTGGCCCGGGTGTCTGTCGTAGGCGTAGGTAGGGGCGCGATCCGAGTGGTCGGTATTGTGGCGTAAAAGTATAGTGAGTTACCGCGTTACCTTAATTTCGGTATTGCGGCGTAAATTGTATCCGACCTTATTGTGAGTATTCGTTTCCTATTGCGTTACTTTCTCTTGCGTTCGTCTAATCCGTTGCGTTAACCCTTACTTGCCACACTTCTGTAAACGTCATGCTCGAACTATTGACAGATGTCGCTATAGACCCGCTCCCCATAGGTTTCGGTACTTAAAATTAAGGGAATATTGGTCGTGGGGTTGATTTGATCCCAGTGTGGCAAACAAGGGTTAATTATGGCGTGCGTCGATGGCATGAATTGACTTGGTCGCGTTGATTCTTCCGCGTTGCTCGCGTTAATTCGTTTCACCTGCGTTTCTTGCGTTGATTCGAATCGCCTGCGTTCTTGCGTTAATCTATCCGACATTCTCGCGTTAATTTGTTTCACCGGTGTTGATTCTGTCCGAGAGTCTATCGTTGACCTCTTGTTATTCATCCTTCCGTAGGATCTGATTTCAACTTTATTTTAAATGCATGATACATATGATCTGATTTTAAATATATTACATATGATTCTTTCTTTAAGTTTTGTGTGGTTAATTGCGTCACGCCTCCTCTCCGAATTCCCCAAAAGAAAACTAAAGTAAACGTACCAGTGGTCGCACACTTAAGCAACAATTCAGATTGTAATACAAATTTAGCCCATTTAGACGCATGCTTGGTACAAATGACTTGAACCATCTTGAAGCTTAGGGTTTCTAGTTTCTAAAACACATGCAATGTTTATTTTAATATTCAGTCATTTATTATTTGTGCCGCAAAAATGATAAAAAGGTCAAATGTACCAGTGTCTGCACAGCCTTTACTCCGTATGTCCCAGTGCCGAACACGGAAAGACCCAGTGTCCGCATAACTTTTATTACTCGGTATGTCCCAGTGCCGAACACGGAAAGACCCAGTGTCCGCACAATACGATATTTAAACTCTAGAAGAGTGAGCACCGATGGATCTCAATCAGATTAAATAGAAATGATTTTTTTTCAAGCAAAGCACCGACAATTGAATAATGTAACTTCATACTATACTTGACAACTGTATTTTCATAATACAGTAAACCCTCGAAGACCACATCACATCAGATTGACACGAAAGCGTTTTGCTTCTACAGTTTGCAATTGTAAAATTATTTCGTAAATCGATATGGCACCTTGCCGAATCCATCGCTGATATCTTGACATATCGATTTTAGTATTAAGAATTAAAAAATATCCAACTGAGACTAAGAAGTATAGATGAAGATAGAGATGCCAAAAAATATGTACTTAAGAAGCTGAAAGAAGAGAAGAAAAAACAGCAAAAGATTTAATCAATTTAAAATTATGACAATGGCTGATATAACGTTGAACGATAAACATTTATTAAAAAATATGTCACATCCCTTACTGAAAGAAACTACAGCAGATTACAGAAAATTATATTACAGGAACTACACAAAAGTATTACACAAAATTACAAACTGAAGTATTGTAATATACTGTAATATTTTCGTACTATACGCTCGGATTACAGGAAAACAGCCTGTAATATCATGCCGATATTACAGGATAATAATAGCCTGTAATATCACTGTAGAATTATAAGAAAATAATCTGTAGTGTATAATTATAATACATAGAAGAAAAATATATATTTATATTCTATGTGTTATATAATTATACACTACAGATTGTTTTTCTACATATATATATACGTATATATGGGACTTCCGCTTCCGGAGCAACAAAGGTGACAGGTGCGAAAGTAGTGGCGAGAAAAGTGAGATAGAAGTGGGTGATAGAGAAAGAGGAGGAGGGAGAGAGTGGCAGAGCGAGAAGGAGTGGAGGCAAGAGAGCAGGAGGCGAAAGGGGTGAGTAGAGGAGTAGCAGGTGGAGGGGAATAAAGGGCAGAAAAGTGGCAAGTCCCAGAGGCGGGTTAGGCACGAACGATAGCGAGAGTAGACGGGTGACGCGGTGGGGGAACCGAGCCGCGTGCGGCAGAACGCGGCAAGGCACGAACGTTAGGGAGAGTAGAGGGGAGACGCAAAGGGAAAACCAAGACGCGGCAGGGCATAGAGTATAGGATAGGTAAGGAAGAAGTGAATAGGAGAGATAGCGAATAGGAGGGACGGGCAAAGGTAGGAGCGGCGGATGGAGCAGGAGAAGGAGGGGAGAATAGAGAGTGGACAGCAGGGAGATAAAGGAAAGAAGAGAGAAGGCGAAGGTGAAAGGAAGGCAAGAGGCAGACCAACAAAGGCGGAAGAACTTGGCAAGCAGAGAGGAAGAACGGATAGTTTAGGGTCAGTCTTAGACTACATCCAGAAAAGGAAAAGAGAAGAGATAGAGGAGGAAGTGAAGGCTAGAGCGGAGGAAGAAATCTTAGAAAGGTTCAACGAAGCAAGGAGGGTCACCAGATCACCGCCAGCGAAGGTTAAAAAAGGAGAAGAGGGTAAAGAAAGCATGGAGACAGAAGAGATGTTCAGGGAGATCATAAGGAAAATGGAAGAACAGGAGAAGGAAAGGAGAAAAGATAATGAGGAGATAAAAAACGAAATTAAGGGACTGAAGGAGGAATTGAAGAGAAATGAGGAAATATGGAAGAAACAGAGGGAAGCGCTGGAAGAAAGAGTAAAGAGGCTAGAGGAAAAGGTGGAGAAAAGCGTTAAAGGTTTAGAGGTGAAAATAGGAGAGAGGAAGAAGGAGGAAAAGGGGGAGGTAGGAAACGAAAATGAGGAAGTGGTGGAGAGGATGAGAGAGATAGAGAGAAAGTTGGAAAGGAAGGAGAAGGAGGAGAGAAGAAGAAATGTGGTAATAAGGGGGTTAGAAGTAAAGGAGGGAGGGAGAAGACAAGAGGCGGAAAAGTTATTGGAGGGAATGAAAGCTAAAGTGAAGATAATGGAGGTGAAGAAAATAGGGGGGGACGTAGAAAAGGGAAGGGAAATGGTTTTGATAAAGCTGGAGAATGAGGAGCAAAAATGGGAGGTAATGGAAAAAAAGAGGAATCTGGCGGGGAGAAAGGAGAGGATCACGGAGGACCTGTCTTGGGAGGAAAGAAGGATGAATTGGAGACTGAGAGAGATAGCGAGAGGAGAGGAAAGAGAGGGAAGGAGAGCGTGGATCAAAGCAGGCAGAATAAGGTTGGGAAACGTATGGTGGAGGTGGGACATGGAAGAGGGGGTGCTGAAGGATGAAAGGAGAAAGGTAAGAAAGGAGAGCGGAGGAGAGAAGGAGGAGGGAGGCAAATTAGGAAGGGAAGGAGTAGGAATGGAGACGGGGGAATAGGAGGAGGAGAGGTTAGAGGGGAGGAAAGCGAGAAGGGTAATGCAGAAGTTAGAGGAGAGGAGGAGAGGGGAAGTAAATCAGAGTGGAGAATAGTGTTCTGGAATGTAGCTGGCGTGGAAAATAAAGACAAGGAGTTTTGGGAAGGGCTGAAAAAAGGAGATGTGTTAGTCATGGTAGAGACTTGGATAGGAGAAAAAGGATGGGAAAGAATAAGGGGAAGACTGCCGAAAGGGTATGAATGGGGGGTATGAATGGGGAGTGCAAATGGCAAGGAAGAAATCAAAAAAGGGAGAGCAATAGGAGGGATGATAATGGGAATAAGAAAAGAGATAAAAGAGAAAGAAACGGAAATAGAAATAGACAGGGAGGGGATGATAGAGGGAAAGGTTAGGATAGGTAAGGAGAAATGGAATATTACAGGGGTATACGCAAAGAAAGAAGAGATGGAGGAAACCCTACAGGAGCTGGGAGTGATAATGGAAAAGAAAGAAGAAGGAAGGTTTACGATTATTGGAGGAGACTTCAATGCAAGGACTGGCCAAGAAGGTGGGGGGATAGAGGATGAGGAGGAAAGAGGAAGGCGAGGAGGAGAGAGAAAATCAAAGGATAAAAAGATAGACAGAGAGGGGAGAATGCTGGTAAATAGCATAGAGGAGAGGGGTTGGGAAATTTTCAATGGAAATGTGAGAGGAGACGAGGAGGGGGAGTTTACTTTCACGGGAGGAAGAGGAGATACGGTGATCGACTATGTTATAGGAGAAGGAGAAGTAAGAGAGAAGATAGAGAGTATGACAGTGGGGGATAGAGTGGACTCGGATCACCACCCCTTAGAAATAGTTTTAAGGAGGGAGAAGGAGAGAGAGGGAGGAAGAAGAGGGGGGAGGAAGGGATGCAGGGGGGTATGGAACGAGGAAGGAGCAAAGAGATTTATTGAAAAAATAGGAGAGATGGAAGAAAAAATTGAAGTTTTGAACAAGGAATGGGAAGAAATGGAGGCAAGAATAAAGGAGGCAATAAAAGGGGTAGAAGAGGAGATGGGAGGAAAGAAGGGGAAGGTAGGATGGTGGGATGAGGAGTGTAGAGAAGCGAAGAAAGAGGCGAGAAGAAAATTAAGGAATTGGAGGAAAGGAAGAGAGGAGGGTAGCGTGTACAAAGAAAAGAGGAAGGAGTTTAGGGAGATGTGTAGGAGAAAGAAGGAGGAAGAGAACCAGAGATGGGTGAGAAAAGCGGAGGGAGCAAGGAGGGAGGCCGATGTATGGGAGATAGTAAATAAGGAGAGGAAAAAAAGGAGGGGAACTGAAGAAGGAATAGAAGAGGGGGAATGGAAAGAACACTTTATGAAGCTGTTGGGAGGAGTGGAAGGGAGGGTGAGGATGGGGATAGAAGAAGATAGGGTGGAAAAGGAGGGGGAAGAGGAAGAGGAGATAAGCCTAGAAGAAATGAGGAGAGTTGTAAAGAGACTAAAGGACGGAAAAGCAATGGGAAGGGATGGGATTCCAGGAGAGGTGTGGAAGCGAGGGGGGAAGAAGTTGGAGATTTGGAAATATATTAATAGAATATGGAAAGGAGGAGGATGGCCGGAAAATTGGAAGGAGGGAATAATTGCGCCAATCGTTAAAAAGGGAGAAGGAAAAAGAGTGGAGGAGTACAGAGGTGTGACAATAATGCCGTCGTTATATAAGGTGTACACAGCCATTCTGGCCAAGAGATTAAGAGAGGAGATAGAGGAGAAGAGAATAGTACCAGAGAACCAGACAGGCTTCAGAAGAGGGATGGATACAATAGATAACATCTATGTGCTGAACTACGTGGTAAACAGAAGGTTAGAAAAGAAGGGGGGAAAATTGGTAGCATGTTTTGTGGACCTTAAGGCGGCTTTTGATTCGGTGGATAGAGGAGTCCTAATTAAATCAATGAGAGAAAGGGGAGTAAGAGAAGGGCTGGTGAGGAGAACGGAGGAGATTCTAAGGGAGACGAGAAGCAGGGTTAGGGTAGGAGAGAGAATGGGAGAAGAGTTCTGGACGGGAAGAGGGGTAAGGCAGGGGTGCCCATTGAGCCCGCTGCTGTTTAACGTGTTATTGGCGGATATGGAACAAGAAATGGGCAGAGTTAAATGGGGAGGAGTGATGTTAGGAGGCAAGAGGGTGTATACATTGGCCTATGCGGATGATGTAGTGCTAATGGCGGAGGACGAGGACCAAATGAGGAGCATGCTGGAAAGATTGGAAGGGTACTTAAGCAGGAAGAGGTTGGAATTAAACGTGGAGAAAACAAAAATAATGAGATTTAGGAAAGGAGGAGGAAGGGACTGTAAGAGAAGATGGAGATGGGAAGGAAAAGAAATAGGAGAGGTGAAGGAATTTCGATATTTAGGATACATGTTTCAGAGGAATGGAGGACAGGAAGCACAGGTGAGAGAAAGGACCAAGAAGGCGGCGGCAGTGATGGGGAAGATCTGGGGGATAGGGAAGAGGAGATTCGGGAGAGACTGGGGGAAAAGATTATGGTTGTTTGATAGACTGGTGTGGACGGTGATGGGGTATGGAGCGGAAATATGGGGATGGAAAGAAAGGGAAGGAATGGAAAGGTTGGAAGAAAGGTATATCAGATGGGTACTGGGAGTAGATGGGAGAACGCCGTGGTATCTAGTGAGGGAAGAGACGCAAAGGGATAAGCTGAGAGGGAGGGCAGGGATGAGGGCATGGAGATTTGAGAGAAAATTGGAGGAGGGTAGAGGAAGTGAATTGGCAAGGCAATGTTGGGAGGAGCTGAAGGGAAAGGAGAAAGAAGGGAAAGTTAATTCAAGCTGGGAGAGAGAAAGAGGAAAGTTTTTTGAAGAAAGAGGAGTTGAATTGAAGGAGCTGGAAAGGCTGAGAGAAGATGGGGACGAATGGTTTCACAAATTGTTCGGAAGAGACAAAGAAGTACAAAGGAGAGAGAGATGGGAAAGGATTGAGGGAGCAGAGTATAATAAATGGTACAGGTTAGTAAAAGGAGAGGGTATACCGGGATATTTGAAGAAGGGATGGGGAGAGAGTAGATGGAACAGGGTAGTGAGATATAGATTAGGAAATGAGATGAGAGAGAGCAGATATTGGGAAACAGAAGAGAAGAGGAAATGTAGGTTATGTGAGCATAGGGAGGAATCATGGGAGCATGTGTGGGAGGAATGTAGGAGATGGGAATCAGGGAATGGTAGCTGGCAGGAAGCGGTGAGATGGGTGCTAGATGAGGATGGGGGAGGTGAGGAATGGATGATGGAACTGGAGGGGGAAAGAAGGAGGGGAAAAAGGGGTTCGGAGGAGCTAGAAGAAGGAAGAGGGGAATGAAGAGAGGAAAAGGAGGGAGGAGGAGGGAAAGAAAGAAGGAGGGAAGTGAGGAGGCAGGAGAGAAGAGAGACTGGGCCAATTGAGGATAGGACGAATCGGGGGGGAGGGGGGCCAAGGATCGGGCCGGTGCAAGAGCAGAAGAGAAGGAAGACGAAGAGGATCATGAGGCGCAGTTTTAGTTCTAAATGTTTATTAGTTTATTTGATTTTGATTATGTCTGAGTTTGATTTCGAGTCTGATGTTTAATGTTGATTGTGGTTATATTATTATTGTAAAGAGGTTTGGGGCGCGTTCCTCGTAAAATAAAACGCCTTGTAAACCCTGTGGGGATATGCAATAAACTATATACATATATACGTATATATTACAGTTAATTTATCCTGTTTTATAAAAATGTCTGAATATATAATCGATCCAATTGATTAATTTTAAATAAATTGAATGTACAAATTTTATTACACAATTTTTAAATAAGTGATTTTTCCCACAATTTTATATTATATATATCATGTAAATAACAAACGTAATATATTGAATTTTGTTTATTTTACATATATATTTTTATATACAATACACTTGGTGATGTAACTTTATATATATATATATAAACTAATTTATTTATATAAAAGAAACTGTTTATATATTATTATCACCTGCTTGAAATAAAATATCTTATTTAAAAAAAAAACTGATCAAAATAAAATTATTTGTTTCTTATTGCATTGTTATTGAAAACAAATTCTAAAATCTAGTTTTTAAACAATAAATCTTATTTGTATTAATACTGATCGCTTTTATAATTCTTCAGAATTTGTTTAACTATGACTTGAATTGATAATCAGTAGTCGAACCGTCGCGATCTTTTATTTTAATCGGCACTTTTTTTTGGCATTGTTGCACTTGCTTCGGACAGCACTACGGAATAATTTCGTATTGTCGTCTGTCTTGCCGAATTTCTCATAAATAAAATCTAAAAAAAAAGAACAACAGAATGAAAAATCCTCTTTCTATATACCAATTTTAATTATATACATATATGTACTTTTGAATAGCATAATTCAGACATTTATACTCGATTTTAAATATATATTATATTCACTATATTAAATGTATTTTACATTCACAAATTATATTAAATTGACAAATTTCTTACTTTCTACAGCTTTTAGTCGAACAGGGTCTAATTTCTCGGTCGATTTTTTATCCAGATTTGAGGACTTATTAGCATTGGCTATGGTTCCAGTCAAACTAGAGTTTCTTAACTCCGTTTTTTCATAAACTAAACTGAGAAGGTCACATGTTAGCTTCGATACGCTGCTGTCATTGACCTTGCTCAGTTGAGTATTCGTGATGTGCTTGAATCCAAAATATCTCCCTCCAGATACCACCTGAAGAATGTTTACGTACAACAATCATTTCTTACAGCAGTGCATATATGTAAAGTCATTACATCATCAATCATGAATAAATAATTAATTCACCTTTTCTAATGTCGAATTTTCTTTATTTTCTTTATTACTGTCTTTAAGAAGACCATTTTCATTAAAAGCAATGTTTTCCTGAAAAATGTAATTTATTTTACGTAATAACAGAATTCTATACTGTCAAAATATTTGAAGTTGCACAATCACGTAGACATCAGATGTTTATACTTAACTAGATCGCTAACTTCGTGAATAAAGTGTGTCGGCAGGATATCCTGGTTTGGCCCATTGTTCGGCCAGTATACCTCCTCAAGAAATGGTCGCTCACGACACACACATGCGCACACATGCCCACCGAGTATCACATACGCACTATACACACGCTGTCATTTTTTGAGGAGGTCGGCCGACGCAGTTTTTCCATAGCCAAAGCTCGACGTTAGCGATTTAGTTAAGTATAGACATCTGGGTACGTACACTATATAATATAGACATATTTATATAAAACTTACATTTTCAGAAGATGTATGTGAAGGTCCAAATTCGATTTTAGCAATTTTTATTATATCAGTATATTTATCAGTATTGGTAATTCCATCAGAATTTATAGTAGCCGAAAACTCCTATATTAAAATTAGGCAATTACAAAAAAATAAAATTGTTTACTTATCTTTTTGGCCAGTAATTTAGATATTTTTTGGATTGATATGGAACCAATTATTTTAAGTTTTTTTTATTTATGGCCTTTGTTTCACAATTGTGAAGTCATTTTCTTTTTTTTTGCTTAAGTAACGTTTTAACACCAGTTGCGTGTCCTCATCAGGGGCTTTTATTTATTTGGAAACAGACATTATAATATATAAAAAGCAATACTTATTGGTAAATAAATGTTTTATAACATAAAAATTCAGATGTAACGTATAGTTTGAACAATGTTTATTATATAGTAAAAATATAATACTATTAACAGTAACAATTAAAAAAAGAAATCTACTACAGTACAACGATGCAATTTAGTATGCTAAAGTGTTCTGTTCGCTTTTATGTGTCCAGGTTTGTTTGTTTAAGTATATATTATTTACAGATTTGTTTTACTTCTGATGTTAGTTTTAAAATCCAAAACAAAAGTAACATTTAAGATTAATGACAAGAATTGAAAACAAGAATTGAAAACAAAATAATGCTAATGTTACACAGAAACTTTCTTAAAATTTACATTGCATAATTAAATATTACACTTTGTAATCAGTATACTTAAACATACAAACTTGGAAACATAAAAGCAAACTTTATTTTTAATACTAAATTACATCGTTATACTGTACTATAAGTTACTTTTGATCTTTTAAATTCGTTCTCTTTTAAATTGGCATTTTATTATATATTTTTTCATTACATAATAAATATTGTTTGTTCAAACTGCACTTTACACATATATTTATGTCATAAAAAATATTTATCGATTTTTATCACTTTATACATAGAGGAAAGTCCCCTATTATGGGATAGTATCCTAATATGGGATAGCGAGGTTTCTGCTAAACTAATAGGTTCAACACAGACATATTATAAGATTCTATCACATAATATCCCATATTACGATCCTATCCCATAATAGGGGACTTTCCTCTATATGTATTATCTGTTTCAAAATAAATATAAGTTTGATAAGAACACAAAACTGGAGTTGAAACATTACTTATAGTTACTTAGAAACGTAAATAAAGAAAAATGACTTTAAATTGTTTACTGTCACATATAAAAACAGTAATATTTATTCCATTTATTATTTTATATTTATGCATCGAATATTATTTACATCTTTTTCAACATGTTACAAAAATAGATTTCAAAATTAAGCTAGCTCGCTCGCTTTCAGTTATCTACTCAGATTATAAAATTAAGGATGTTTTATAGGTACAGTCCCAACCAAAAGTGTGCAGGAAATATTAAAAACTCTGATATTAATTCTCCAGGGATCCAAAGATAAAAAAATGTATATAAATAGTTACGGATCATCTAATAGAATGTAAAAGACGTAGATTTAGTGAATGTAAATAACTGTTACTACTATTTTTTCAAAAAAAAAAAAAATTAAAAAAAAATTGTTGTAAATCGTTTCAAATTTTGTTGCTATATTTTTGTTTGTTGATGATCTGCTTGTGCGTAAAATATTATTATATTGGTTACATTTTTTAATGTTTACACTTTTCTCTGTAAAACCCTCTGTAAAACGGATTTTCAAGAATTGATAACTTTTTATCTAAATTGTGAATCGATTTGAAATTTGGCCCTGAACTTTGAAAGAGTATACAGAATATGATATTAAATTTTCATTAACTTCGTTACATTTTGCCTAACTATATAAAACATCCTTAACAAAATTTCATGATGGTTATATAAATATTAAATAAATTATATATTTTTTTGTTTTAATTTGTTCCACATATACGAATTGTCTTTAAGTTTTGTTTTCCTATTTTCAATACATAATTGAATAATTAATTATTTATACATATGCAACTAATAAAAAAATGTATACTTTGTACCTTATCCGCATTCAGGCATTCATCATTCGGACTGTTTTTCGAATTAGAATCAATCAATAATGAATCAGTGTCCACTATTTCGGATTCATTTTTTATTTTATCATTAGTATATATAGGAACTGATTCAATAGTACTCCAACTCTATAATATAAAATGATACTAAATTATAACAATTAGTAATCACATACAAGATATTTGTGTATATTTATAAAAACCTCTGACATTAATATGAAAACTAATTGAAATTGATTATAAATTAGTTATCTTACCATAACATTCTTTGTGTTCTTATCAATTTCTTTTTCTAAATATTTCATTTTTTCTTCAATATCTTGCAACTTGGAAAGTACTTTTTTAGTGCACTTGTCTATTTGTTGGATATCTGAAAAAAGTATTTATTATTTATGTATTTATTTAGGAATTTCTACGTAAATAGATACCCATTTACAGAGAATTTATGTAGCATATAATAAGTGACAGTATAAATATAACGGAACATAAAGAGCAGACACAAAAAGACAGAGCAAAAGTAAAATATGTACACAAAATGAAAATAAATAACGCAGAGGACAGCAATGCGCAAAAACAATATATAATAGGCTATAAGAGAGAGTACCGGAAATAAATAAATAAAAACGCGGTGGTAGACAGTTATGTTGAAATGTTTTCAAAAACTTCGTTGCACTTATGTATATGTAAAATTGTATTTTTACCTTCCGAATACTTCATAAATTTTTTAAGTCAAAAAATCTCTTTTAAATTCTTCACTTCCTGTTTGTGCAAAAAATTTGTTTTTGACGGTTTCCAGTCAAAAACGGAAGGCGTAATTAAACAATTTGTTATGGCGTGGTTTGATTCCAGCAATCATGATAAAGAGTGGTATTTAGGGAAGTATCAACAAGTTTTTTATAATAAATTAGGATATGAAGACCCTCAATATAAAATAATAAAATCAGAAGAGGCTGTCAGGGTCACACGCGGATCACAGTGCGTTTTAGTATAATGATTTATTCATTAAATAAAAGCTTCCACATCAAATAACAACTTCCAAACGTTTCGGCTCACATCCAAGCCATCCTCAGTGGTATAATATTAAAAAATACGTTTTTCTCCTTCAACATGGTGAGTTTACTGTTTCAAAAAACCAGAAACTTAGTGAGACTACAAGATCCAAATCTGTAACGTAATTAACAATTACATCCTTGTCTAATAAAAATCTAGAATAACTCACCAAATAGTCTAGAGAAAAAAACATCGCAGTCAAAAATATAAAAAGAATAAATGGCAAAGGAAATGATCTGCAAGGGATCAGTAGATCCCGTCGACACGACGCACAACGAAAGACTGATTCGGTAACGCAAGCAGGGACGAGTCTTATGATAAACTTAGGCAATAAACATGTAGGTCAAAATATAAGAAACAATAAATGATGTACCGAAGTCGATGGTAAGTATAAAAATAAATAGTCAGGAATGTCTTAAGACAAACGTTAATACATATAAATTTAAACGTGAAAATATAAATTCAAAGTAAATAATAGATGGCCGATAATAAATATAAAAATAGTCAAGAATGCCTTAAGACCAACGTTAACATATAAATTTAAACGTGAAAATCTAAAACGTCATGAACATGGTTTACAATTTATCCAAGATAGAAACATATGCGTGGTGCAAAAATTCTGTATCGGCTTGAGAGTTCAAACCGTTCTTTTGTAATTTAATAAATAAGATTTCTGATACCAATCGCTTTGCCAAAAACCTTTCCTTGTCCAGTATTTCCACGTTGTCCCAATCAAATTCATGATTAAAATTTAATCTATGTTCCGTGATTACGGATTGATTTGCTGTATTTCTACGAATATGATTACGGTGTTCTGTAATTCTCGTTTTAAGTTGCCTTAGAGTTTGACCAACGTAAGTCGCGTCACAATTTTTGCATGGAATTCTGTACACAACGTTTTTATTTGATTGGGTAGGAAGGACATCCTTCTGGACTTTAATGAAATTGTTTAGTTTATTTAAACTATAGAATGACAAATTGACATTCATATCCGAGACAACATTTTTAAATTTATCCGATATATTAGGGACATATGGCACAGTAAACCAATTGCCCTGGCTTTCTTTGTTCGTGGATGGAAATTCACTCTGTAAACGTGTGCGTTTACAGAGTAAAGCCTTTATTCGTGTATTGATTGTGTCGAATATGAATGTCAATGGATAGTCATTACGTAACAAGGTGTCTACTATGAATATTATATTTTTTTGATGGTATCGGGGGTGAGATAATAAAAATGCCCTATCAACCATGCCCATAATCGTGCCTTTTTTCTGGGAAACAGGGTGTTGCGGCGACAAGAAATTGAGGTAACGGCCTGAAAATGTTGGCTTATGGAACCAATCAAATTCCAAACCGTTATCCCCCTTAATCAACGTTACATCAAGAAAATTTAGTTTATCCCCTCCTACTTCCAAGGTAAACTGTAACCTCGGGTGATAAGAATTAAACACTTGTAAAACTGTGTCAATAGAATTGCGAGGTACAGCCATCGCAATATCATCGACGTATCTGTAGTAAAAGGGGATCGTAAAAGTAAGTAATTGCAACACTCTGTTTTCCAAATCCTGCATAACAATGTCAGCAGCAATGGGTGACAACGGAGAGCCCATAGGAGAACCAAATTTTTGTTTGTATAAAATATTGTCAAATGTAAAGAAAGTTGAATTCAAGATTAATTCTACAGTTCGTAAAAATTCATCTTTAGGAATGTTACAATTATTGGAAATATGTGCCCATCTGTTAGAAATACTTTCCAATACTAAATTTGTAGGAATATTAGTGAATAAAGAAATTACATCAAGCGAGATCAGAATGTAATCGTTATCAATGCATGTGCCATTAAGTTTCTTGACTAATTCAAAACTGTTATTTACATGGCTATTAGGTTTCGGTATACTTGTAGAAATAATCTTATGAAGGAAATAAGCTAACGCATATGTAGGGCTATCGATAGAAGAAATAATTATTCTGAAAGGATAACCAATTTTGTGTATTTTTGGTAACCCATAGGCCCTCGGCAAAATACCATCGCTGCATAAAAGTTGTTTGTACTTCCTACTAAACAGCTTTCTAAACAAATTAGAGACATACTTGTGAGATGGAAAAAGCATAAATATATTCCTGAGGAAAAATACAAACAACTTTTATGCAGCGATGGTATTACACACATATAATGGATTGCATGTGTAGTCTACTACACAAGTCACTTACCACACGTGTAGTATATTACACATATAGTGGATTACACGTGTAGTGGATTTCACACTTCATGATTAGACGTGTATTCCATATTACAGGGATTTCACGCATTAAAGTAATTACAGCGTGTAATAACTACAGATTATTGTGTTCCTTTCTGTGATAACTACAAAGGGTCCTGTAGTAACTACACAAGTGTAATATTTACTGGCTGTAGTTTCTTTCCGTAAGGGATAACAATTACAAAAGGTTTTTTTGTTTTTTATTCAGCGTTGTCCAATGTGTCATCCTAGTTTCCTTCTTCTATTTCCTTCTCCAGTTTCTCGTTCTCTTCTTGCTGTTTCTCGTTCTCTTTTTGCTGTTTTTTCTTCTCTTCTTGCTGTTTTCTCTTCTCTTCTTGCTGTTTCTTCTTCTTTTCTTGCTGTTGTTTCTTTTTCTCTTCTTGCTGTTTCTTCTTCTCTTTTTGCTGTTTCATCTTCTCTTATTGCTGCTGTATCTTTTTTTTGTGTTTTTTTCTCTTCTTGCTGCTGTTTTTTGATCTCTTCTTGCTCTTTCTTTTTCTCTTTTTGTAATTTTTGCTTTTCCAACTGTGTGACTTTTTTTGTTGCATCTCTTCTCTTTTCATTCGTCTTTCATCTTTCTCTTGCAACATCTTCAGCTTCTCTTCCTCTTTCTGCGAAGCTAATAATAGCCATTGATCGCTGGTAGCGACAGAAGGAAGTTTCTCGGTCTTCTTTTTTTTCGTAACTTTCTTTCTATCTTCCGGCCAGAAGAGCGTATTTTTAAAAGCTGATGGAATCTCTTCAATTTTTTTAGCAGCACTTTTCGGAGTATTATCGACAATTTGTACATTTACACTATTCAGAACGTTCAGCGGACTTCTTCGCGTCTCGCTAACAGCTTTCGCGGAGTATTCCTCTGTGTTTAAGCTGTTTTGTTTTACCCCAGTTGTTTGCACGACGCTTTGAACGCCTGTACCAATAGCCTCCTCGACGACTTCCGCGATGTTTTCGTTACATTCTTCGACGATTTTTGCGATATTCTCGTCACATTCTTCGACGATTCCCTCGATTTTTTCACTGCTGTCCTCTGCAATGCTGTTAACGCATCCCTCCATGAGAATTGATGCGATGCAACTCTCGTCGATTACTGTCAATATGATAATTGTTAATTACAGAGCATGATAATCACGGCGCTATTTCAAATACGAACCTTCAACTCCTACGGGTTCTGAGCTCTCCGCATCGATGATATCATCACCATTCAAGGTTAAAATAATAGAGTCTCTTTGTTGAAAAGTGGATTCAGTCTCCAAATCAGCAGCGAAATGAAGGATGTCGTTGGCTACAGTCCCGTCTTCTTCTAGTGCCTCCTGCTGAACGCCGTGTACTTCTAGTCCGAGTAGATTCCGCTGAATGTAGAGTTCTTCGCATACGATTGCGTCCGGCTGAACATCGACTTCTTCGAGTTCAAATGCGTCGGGCTGAATGTCGTTCCATTATTAGCTAAATATATTAAAACAGATCAAACCTTTTTTCAAACAATCTCCGTGGTTCTCGAATCTCCATTGATTCACGGTTCTTTTCCACATACTTTTCAACGGACGGAAAACGGCGACATCTAACGGCTGTAAAATATGTGTAGCGTTGGGATACAACGCGATGAGTTCGATGTTCTTTTCTCTACAAAAATTGCTCAGCGGTAGAGTGCAATGAAATGAATGTCCGTCAACGTAGAGAACGACTGGGAACTTGACGTTGTTTTGCTACAGCCAAGGGTAGAAGACGTTTGTTACATACTCGAAAAACATCTCGGCAGTCATCCAGCCTTTATCGGAAGTACCGATGCTCCAACCCGACGGAACATTATCGGTTACAGATTTCGGTACACGCTGATACCAAAACATCACCATCGGAGGAACTAAGATCCATGCTGCGTTTACCATGAAAAGAGTCGTGAGATTCTCCTTTTCGTCGGCATTGACGACGTTGTAGACTCTCTTCGCTCCTTTTCGAACGATGACATGATCAGCCTTCGGGCATAAGAAGAACCCACTTTCATTACAATTATATACTCGCGAAGGATCGATGTTCAACAGGCCTTTGCCCTCCAAGTACTGAGAAACTTCCTGGAACCAACCCCTCAATTTTTCTTCCGTCGCCGACGCACGACTGTACGTTAAGTTTTGAGCAACACATTGAGAAAGTTCCTTATGCCGACGACAAAATGCCTCGTACCAGTGACGACCCGGACGATTGTTCGTAAAAGGTGTTTCTCGTTCTAATTCGACGACTAACTTCTGAACCGCATTGAGGAGTTGCTCTTTGTTGATGGGAAATCTTCTTTCACTGACGTGAAAAATCCATTCGATGAGATGTTTTTCTTCGGTTGCTGTGAGAATCGAGCTAGGTCCCATCGACGCCTTTACCGAAGCTTTGTTTTTAAGTTTGCCAAATAATGTGCTCGATGGCACTCCATACTGTGCACTCGCTGCTCTTATCGTTGCTCCACAGGCCACAGCATCTACAGCACTGTCAACCAAAGATCGGTAATATTTTTTTTCGATGCCTTCGGCATGATGTAGCATTTCTGCAATGAAATATAGTAAACCTGTTAAATTTTTATTTATTTATTTACCTTCTTTGCATGGAGATCTCTTACATTCAATATTCACTATAATTTATATATTTTATTATAAAATCATCGATTATTAGACAAAAATATATTCAGTCGTAACATAACCTCTCCATGTAAACAACAAACAATTTTCCTGATACTAGTTGCACAGATTCAGCATGCACATTAGATTTATTGCAGATATATTATCAACAATGAGTACTTACTTATCAATCGATATTCCACACGATATTTTTTTTTTTTTAAATCGAAACACCAGAATTAATTCCGTAGTAAAAATGCTTCGATTTGCATCGATCGGGAGACGCGATGTAAGGTTAGATTACTGGGACTAGCGAACTTCGCAGGGTTGTGCCAGTATCCGAACAGCGTCTCGATAGAGGTACAGCATTTGATTTACTTCTTTAATTTGAAGAAATCTGTAGCTGAGGCGCATCGATTGCTTGAGAGAAGTTGTCGTGAGTGGTTTCAAAAATTTAAGGACGGTAAGTTTGACGTCGCAGACAAAGAACGTAGCGGAAGGCCGAAAGTGTACAAAGACGCGGAATTGAAAGCATTATTGGAGGAAGATTCGTGCCAAACGCGATGAGATTGAGCCGAGCACTCAAGGAAAAACGCGCCCACTACTACTCCAGACACGACAAAATTATTCTCCTGCATGATAATGCTCGTCCACATGTTGCGGCACCGGTCAAAACCTACTTGGAAACACGCAATTGAGAAGTTTTACCCCACCCGCCGTATTCACCAGACATTGCTCCCTCGGATTATCATTTATTTCGATCGATGACGCACGGCCTGTCTGAGCAGCACTTCACATCATATGAAGATACCAAAAATTGGGTCGATTTGTGGATAGCCTCAAAAGATGAAGCGTTTTTCCGACGTGGTATCCATATGCTGCCAGAAAGATGGGAAAAAGTAGTGGCTAGCGATGGACAATACTTTGAATAAAACATAAAGTACCGTTCTTTCACAATAAATGCCCAATTTTTGATAAACAAAACGGCGGAGACTTATTTGTACTCCTAATATTATCGCAATTGAACACGACACGATCAATCCGACTAACACAATCTAACGCCACGCGACTGTCGGTCGTGACGATATTCCCAGGGAGGGCCTAATTGGTCTTTACTTACACGAGAGTTTATTCTCAGCGGGGCCCCTGCACGAATTCCAGCGTGATACTTTCGATTCAGAGCGCAAGGTAACCGTACGCGCTCACGTGGCCGGTCACAGGTAATTCCTGTGGCGCCATGTAACAAATATATACGCGTCCGGGGCCAGCGCCTCGAGTAAACTCTCTTTCCTATCGCGGGGACGCCAGGGTGGTGACCTTACAATTCTTCGAGGTTTCCGCAGCGGTACGGACGGCTCAAGGCTCAGGCAATGCTCCCTCGTCCGCAGTCGGCACGACAGTGATGGGACCATGGCCCGCCGGGACCGCGCCGGTTCCCCGCGCCTGCGCTGTAGCGTGTCTCTCAACCGGATTGCCGATCCTAGCGCTCTCGCCGGCGCCTGTGCTTCGCGCGCGCCGCTCCTTCCGGCGGCGCCACTCCAACTATCTCCGCCTCGACGCAGGCTTTTTAACTCATCCGGCTGTCCGGGCCGCGATGATTGAGTCGGCTTTCCGTGGGTCAGGCTGGCCGGGCCATGACCCCGTCCGCCGGCAGCCCCTCGGGGTGGCGGTCACAGGGCTGCGCATTTCCCTGGGTCGCTTTTCAGCATCCTGACCTTTGTGGCATTTCGTTCGGGTGTGTCCCGGAGTCCTCTGGTTCTTTTCTGCCGCTGTTGCGACCGAGTTCGGAGTGGATTACAGCCGGTGACACTCAAATGCGCATGCGGAGAGGTCCGGGCGACCCGACTGCCAACCATATCCCACGGTCGCCTCTTTGGTCCTTTCCTCTCTCCCTTGTGGCGGCTCAAGGCCGTTACATGTTGGTCCCGGTCACCACCGGCAATCCCTTAAACTTAAATATCAATTAATAGTACGCAACGCCCCCCCCCCCTCGCTCCGACGAGGAGGCATCTCCGAATTCTCCTCGGCCGAGCCCGTCCGGGAAGTAGACGCGACTTGTCACGTCACAATGAATATTTCCGCGTTTGATGTATTTTCACATCAAGCTGCTATAACAGCAGTTGCAGCAGAAGATAGCAGTTCAGACAAAGAAAACGATGATTTTAAGGCATTTTTAACACAATGGGTTATCACATATCGTATTCCTCACGTAGCTTTATCGCATTTGTAACAATGCGCCCCGTAACAGCATTGTTCTCGGCCAAAATCAGCCGCAGACCGCTCGGCCGAACATCCGCCGGGCGCAGAAAGGCACGGTGTGCCATACTTTTAAGCATTTAAAAAACGCGTGCGAATAAGTCCTCGCGAGGGACTTACCGCGGCAGCCGTCTCGAAGCACCGAGCGAGGCCGAGACCGCCCGAAGATCGCCGAACGTAATCGCGGCGCCGTACGGCCGCCCCACCGCTCCGTCGTGGCGATCGCGACCACCGGCGCTCGTACCCCCGCCACTTACGAAGCGTCGCCACGGGTATATAAACGAGCAACATTTGATAAATGTTGCTATTCCACCGTGAGCCAGCACACCGATCATCCGCTGCTCTCGGTTCCCGAATCCCACCGATAAGTCCAGGGGTAAAGAGTCTCTGCCTCCGTCTGAAGTAAATCTCGACGGCTTATCATCCCGACCGCTCCTCGCCTTGCCGCCACGTCTAAGTCTAGAGAGTCTCTGGGCTTGCTGAGAGTCTCAGCCGTCCGACAAGGCCTTCCGCCCGCTGTACCGCCGCGAACCAGGATAGGGAGACCGCCCCATCCTCGCCGAGAGTCTCGGCCGCACGGTACCGCTCTCCATTCGACGGGATCCAGGCGATCCAGCCCAGGGGGTCCCCTGGGCTCGCTGAGCGTCTCAGCCGCCCGACACCGTCAATCCGAGCCGCGCTACCGCCAACGTACCGCGCATCGCACGCGCCGCGATCCACCCGCGTATGTAATCTCAGCGTGCGTGAATCGGTTTGTAGAATCCGTGTTTGTAATCGCAGCGTGCGTGAACAACTATGTAATATCCGCGTTCGTAATACGTAATCTCAGCACCGCGAGCCGTTGCAATAGCCGCGTATGCAATATACACGCGCGTACGTAGAATTGTAATAGCCGCGCATGTAACCTCAGCAGAAACAGTCTGTAATAACGACGTGTGTAAAACATCACCGAACATTGTGAAATAAATTTGTTACGTTTGACTCGCCAAACCGTGCCTTGTGTCTTCCTCCGCATTTATTGTCTGGTTTAAAAAGAATACATCCAATTTTTTCTAATTTGCCAAAATGTGCAAAGACATTGTTACGTACACCACGATCTTCCGTTATTACTGATATATTTCCTGGGCAATATTGTCATTTTGGTATTGAATATAACATTTTGCAATTTTTATCTACAAGCAAGAGTACTGTAACGATGCGCCCCTCACACCAAGGCATCGTCCCCGGCTACCATCCGCCGGATGGCGCCCGACCGACCTTCCGTCGGGCGAGGACAGGGCGCGGTGCGCCCACATTTTTTAAACATTCAAAACGCACCGTGTGCGCGGGAAACCGCCGCACTGGTGCCCTCCCGCGCGACGCCGACGAGCGCCGACGGGGGGAGCACGGAATCGCGCCG
The DNA here is from genome assembly GCA_030770225.1 of Temnothorax unifasciatus. Lineage (NCBI taxonomy): Eukaryota > Metazoa > Arthropoda > Insecta > Hymenoptera > Formicidae > Temnothorax > Temnothorax unifasciatus. The sequence goes on along the minus strand of JASTWK010000440.1, from coordinate 80,397 downwards.
CTTCCGCCACCGCGCGGCGCGCCTGACGATCGGCCTCCCCTCCCGCCGAACACGCCGCACCGAGCGGCATATATAAACCGGCGCGCTCGACGAGACGGGACCTTTTTCGTCGCTACCGTTCCGACCGAACACCTATCCTAAGCTCCTAGGGCGACACGCAAGCCGAGGTCCAGAGTGTGGGTCTCGAGTGAGGGTTCTCAAGTGTCCCCGATGCCATCCTCCGTTCCGACGATCACGGCCAGACGCGGTCGAGCGTGCTCAGCCCCGCAGCGAGGGTTCTCACGACCGTAACGCCGGAACACCGCCATCCTAAACATTCGCGCGTCCCGCCGATACGAAGTGCACGTGCACTCGCGTCCATTGCATACAACGCGTTCCGTTCTCGCCGGCGACCAGATACCGCATCCCTGTACCGCGTTCCGCGCTTACCATTGTATTATACCGCGATCCACATTGTATTATACCGCGATTCACGTCTCCGTCCCGCGTTCCGGTCTTACCGTTGTATTATACCGCGTTCCGCTCTTACCATTGTATTATACCGCGATCCACATTGTATTATACCGCGATTCACGTCTCCGTCCCGCGTTCCGGTCCTACCGTTGTATTATACCGCGATTTGCGAATTGATCGAGTCCCGCGTGGGGTAAGATACCCGTCCGCTAGCCAGCCGAGTGCAGATGCACTGCTGACCGTCGTAACCCACCGCGTTCCGCCGCAACCGGGCGGCCGTTGCAATACACCGCGCTTGCGCGTAACGCCGAGTTCCGGTCTGGCGACCGTTGTAATATACCGAGTCTGTGTGTACCACCGCATTTAGAGTGAATATAATAAACGATATCTGTACATTGCGAATTGATTATTGTCTCTGGGCCTGTCATCGAACCCCTGATCCGGAAATCCCGTCCGCGTTCGATAAAGTCAGGCCGTTACAGTACGGTTTCATCTCTTATCCAGATTCAAATCGGTATCGATGGTGTACCAATTTCTAGATCAAATTCTAATCAATTATGGCCCATTTTAGGTCGAATCATGCCTCACAAAAAAGTATTTCTTATCGGTTGCTATTTCGGTAAAAGTAAACCGAAGGATGCAAATAAATTCTTACAACAGTTTGTAAACAATATTAATATTTTAATTAACGATGGTGTAACTTATAACGACACAACATTTTCAGTATTAATACATTCTGTCATATGTGACGCACCTGCTAAATCTTTCATTACGCTTACTAAAGGACATACTGGCTATTTTAGCTGTTCAAAATGTACGAGTGAAGGAGAACTTATCGCTAACAGAGTTTGTTTTCCCAATTTTGATTATCAAAATTGGGAAAACAAACTCTGGGACAGACGATACCTTTCGTAATCAACTTCAAGAAAAACACCATCTTGGTCGTTCTATTTTATTAGACATTCTACATTTTGGCGTTATATCTCGTTTTCCCTTAGATTATATGCATGTGATACTCATTGGCGTGGTTAAAAAGCTAATAAAATTGTGGATAAGTGGTCCTCTCAAAAGTAGTTGTTTACCTTCGCATAAAATAAAAAATGTTTCCAGATCCCTTCTTAACATTAGGCATTTTATTCCAAAAGAATTTGCAAGGAGGCCACGAGAAATAGAAGATTTTGCACAATGAAAAGCAACCGAATTGAGACAATTTTTATTATATATATTACCGGCCCTATTGTATTACAAAAAGAATTTTGAGCTCAGATATCTTTTTAAACTTTCTCATTCTGCATGTTGCTGTTTGTATTTTATGTCAGAAAAGTACAATCAAATATATGGAATATGCGGATAAATTATTGAAACATTTTGTTGAACGTTTTATTAAAATTTACGGACCCGAATTTGCATCCCATAATATTCATAGTCTTTTACATATAACTGACTGCGTGAAACAATTTGGACCATTAGATACTTTTAGATACTTTTAGTGCTTTTTCATTTGAAAATTATATGAAAGAGTTAAAATTTTTTTAAGAAAATCGGAGAAACCATTAGAGCAAATTAGCAATCGCCATGTGGAAATGAGTTTCTGCGAAATAAATTCTGAAAATATAAATGTTTCAAAAATAAATGTAAAGAATCCACACGAGAAAGAGCCATTGATATCAAATTGCTTCAGTCCACAATTTTCAAAAGTTGAATTTCCTCAATTTACCATTCTACTTAAATCTTCTGATAATTGTTGTCTTATAGAAAAAGATATCGTCTGTTTAGAAAATATTCCTACTTCGCGTACAGGTAATTACGTTGCAGTAGGTCGCAAATTTGAAGTTGTTGACGAACTTTATAATTATCCATGCAGTTCTACTTGTTTGAATATATTTAAAGTCAGTCAATTCTGCTCTTCAAGTTTGGCCTTTACATAAAATCAGTTGCAAAGGGTACCCAACGTTAAGATAGGCAAAATGGCATGGCATCGTCGCGTGTACCAATAGATTTTGGAACACCAGTTGTTTTACGTATAAATGTGTTACATCGAACACATTTCAATTCATTTCTCTTCGCTTGTTTTGCTGGAGGTTCATCATTCGTTTCGGACATCTTGTTTACCTGTTTGAAATATGATTAAATTATTCAATTTACCTATCAATCAGCACATTAAATTCAACATTAACCTTTAGAAGACGGGCATTTCGGGTTTGTGATCCCTCTAAAAACATAAAAAAAGTATCTTATATCACATGCTCAGGTAGCACATGCTCAGATAGCACACGGATAAGGAAGATTGGCAACGATTTCAGGCGCATGCGCAGCAGAGGCTGACGTCATCCACAGGACAACTCCGAGAGCGAGGTTATAATAAGAAATAAATCTTGTCACCAAAATGCTCAAAAATAGGCAACAAGTACCCTTTGAGTGAATATTGCAGATGACAAGCAACAAAAAACTCGCTTATACCTGCAACAAAATGGCCCGGAGGCAACTTACAGCAGCAGTAATGTTCGATTGAAGCAGGAGCGAAGAATACAGACAAATGAAAATACTCACAGAGAGAGAGAGAGAGAGAGAGAGAGAGAGAGAGAGAGAGAGAGAGAGTATTGAATTTTGTTAGAAATGTTCTTGGTTGCTCTTTTATAATTTCTGAGATAGTGGGATGTATTCTTTTTAAAGAGAGTATTATTAAAAGGAAGTTGATGTTAATTTTGGTAATATTTAATAACACTCTATATAAAATTACATGTACACCTTTTTACCGATTATCGCCAAATTCAATACATGTAACTTTTTGAGCAGAAATCGGTAACTCCTTTTCACTTATTTTCGCCAAATTCAATACCTTTGTCGAGAGAATTAAAAATTTGAAAATTTTCCCCGATGAAATTCTCATTTCACTTGACGCTACTTCTCTTTTCACTAACATCCCAAAAGAGCTTGTCATGAAAGGCATTGAAAAACGATGGGATTACATCTTCACTGCCACTAATTTTACTTTACAATTATTATATAATTGTACAATTATATTATTATATAATTGTATTGTTATTTTACTTTACAATTATTATTATAATACAACAATTTCTATACGCCATCGATATGGTCCTAAGCTCCACGAGCTTTAGTTTTAACGGCATTATCTATTAGCAAATTTTTGGTAGTCCTATGGGCTCTCCCTTTTCCCCAATCCTTGCTGATATTGTGTTAGATGACCTCGAAACGCACTTTTAACGTAACATGTAACTTTTATCTTTTATCTATAATAGAATACAGATTACAATGTTGAAACGGTTCATAAACTTACTTCTTTGTATTGAACTGAAAAATATGATTTCGTAACCTAGACTAAAAAAAATATCGTATATACGATTGGTCAGTTATTATATACTATCACTTGTGTTATTATTAATAAAAAAATAATGTATAGAACTTAAACTTTGAAATTTTTTATCTTATTAGGCCCAGTTTCACCAATGTCGATTAACTAACCTTCGATTAAATTCACTCTTCATCTCTTTCTAACTGTCCCATTAGAAAGAGACAAAGAGTGAGTTTAATCGAAAGTTACAGTTAACCGACGTTGGTGAAACTGGGCTTAGAGAGATTCGCTTTCATAACTTAGTAATTAAATAAACGAATTAAGACTTTGGAAAACGAAGTGTAATATTACCCGTGATATATAACGCACAATAAAAATGTATATTAAACGCGCTGTTGCGACGATAAAAGCTTGCTGATAAAAACTGAGGTATCAAATATTATTGTTGGCAAGGCACTATCATTTTCGTGATGTTGGGCCTCACGAGATGTCTAGAACCTTTTTTACGGTTCCTGCGGAGCCAGAGGAGGAGGCGGAGGAGTTTCTTTTAAGAGTCGAGCTGGTGCATGGCGGAACCACTCTTTCAATCGACTTTCAAATTTTTCTTTCGTCATCTCCGGTACTAGTTGTACAGCAGCTGCAAATTATACAACATATAAATATTTGTCAAAACTATATCTGATAAAATAAGACATTGCAGAAAGGTGTTGCACAACGTTGTAAGCCATAAAAAGGGGGTTAAGGGAAAAAGAGCAATTTGATTTTTTTCAATATAATATTCTTGAACTTACTATACATTGCATTTGTGAGTGCCATGCTTGATAGATTTTTCTTGCCTTGTCTGCCTTTCCAGGAGTACTTTGTTGCTACTGCATTCGTAAAAATTTCCTTTAATACACGGCGAATGGAATCATCTACTGTGCATCCGCCACATTTCTTGAACAAGCAGACCTTAAATAGTAATTCAAACGTTGCTTATCAACTGTCGATTAATCTGTCGCTTATACTTTTTATTTAGCTCCTTCATTATAAGAAATTTAAGTTTGTTTTAATGTATCAAATATTTCATCAATGACTTTGATGCGCAAGCAAGTACTTTGTTATCATATATTTATTGCGGTAGTTTTATAGAGCATTTTCAAACCAATAATTGCGCTATATCAATCGTTAAAATTAAAGCAATGGTACAAAAATTGCACTTAAACAGAATTATAGTAAGATAATATGTTAAATCACAATCATTCTTTGTTATTGAATCAACTTATTGAAAAGAAGGGGGAGTCAGAATAGATAAGAACTAACAGTAATAAAGAGGTTCACTAGTCTAGTCACTATTTGACGAATGTATTAGCCTCCATTGAGAAATTTCATTAGTTTCTCAAAGACTTCAAATTATATTGATACACAGGCCAAATTTAGGCGTTGTATTATTTATTAACAGTTTTTGTTTAATAAAACAATACTTCTAATAAAGTTATTGCTGTTTTTTTTAAACTAAACTGTTAATTTTATAAGTAAGAAAATATTACGAGTGATAAAAATAATGGAAATGGATACTTATAAAAAGAATTGACAAAATTATTAATTGATGCATTTTAATAAAATTAAAACCTGCAACCTTTTGTAATTGTGCACTCAGTAGGTATAAGTTATGGCTCGCTTGCGCGATTATTAATCAACTTAAAGCTGGAGCCAACATACAATGATATAATAATATAAAATCTTACCAATTGCTTTTTCTTTGCCTCGTCGCCGAGTAAACGTGTTTCGGCATCATCCACTTCTTGCACACTGGTGAAAGGCAGTTTTGCTTGCCATTCATTGACGGCATTGACGCCTTCGTCGACATCTAGGCCTTGAAACATAGTCAATGCGGTCAATTGACGATCAAATTTGGAGGAATGACAGGCATCTCTCTAATGTGAGGGTTTGATCATCAACTGTTGATTTCAGATTATCAAAGTTCATTTGCATTCTTTCGATGGAAGAAGTCCCAATGTCATCGATGTGTCGTCTGCGTACCGACGTATTTGTGACAGTTTCGACTAATGCAAAAAGTGATAGAAATAATAATATAGTAAATAATAATAAAGGAACTGATTAAAATGAGTATATTTTAGCGCCTTAATAGTAGTAAACTAGGCTTAAATCACACCATGTGAAGTACAAACTACGTGTATAGCACTGTCACATATAGATGGATTTTCTGTCTTTGTTACCAGAGCAACGTAACGATGATCAATTATAATGTCTCATAATGTAAAGTGGGAGATTCCATTGTGCATTTATTATTATGACTCATATTACCAGTAGATTCATCCGACGACTTATCACTGCTGGAGTCCTGATTATGATTATCACTATCACTCGATGAATTGCTTGCACGTGGATTGCAATTTTTAGATCGATTTACCTCCGATTCGGTGTCTAAATCAGAAACTTCAAGGGATTTCTGTCGTTTTCGCTGGGCCACTTCAAAATCGTCTACAATTATTATACAATTTGGTATATACATTATAGCGTTTAAACTTTTTATAGAATTTTATTTAAAAAGTAATTCCCTCGTTGATTATAAAAGGCTGTACTTTTTAAACAAATCCTATAAATCCTATCAAAAGCCGAAACAGCGAGTTGATAAAAAATCTTATTAAAAAAGTGTTTCGTTTACAAATCATTCTAGTATAAATCATTCTTCATTGCCATCAATGCGTAAAACTTTATAGGGATAATGTTAAAACTAAAGCTGACTTTATAGCGTGTCCGAATCGCTGTTATACCTTCTTTAAACAATAGCGCAGTCAGTATACTAAACAATTAAATAATATTTGGCTACACAGTTTGTTTCAGGTGAGACTAGTGGTTTATTGTCGTTAATGTTCTACGGCATTGCGGGTTAATGGACATTTTTTAAAGTTTGTGTTTATGATTATCTTTTTAATACATTTGACATATACATTATCTTGCAGAAAATTGTCATTAGTAGTGATTCTTACCATACGTTCCGAATGTGCGCAGGATTTTAAACGTTTTCCATTTTTCTGTTGGTTTAACATGATTTTTCACTGTATCGTCATACGATTGCTGTAAATCCTTCGTATGTCGAGGACACCAACACTTATCTTTTGCCGTAAGCCATGTGTTCGACACAAGTTCGACTCCAGTTCTGAATTCAACGAGAACATACTTTTTTGATGGAGTATTTTTCGCCTTTGTAGCTTGCTTTGACATGATTGCGACCGTCTAGATGCAACAAACAAAAACATTTCCATTTTATTCGCATATTAGTATTTAGACTGGATGAATTTATGTATACAATAATTAATGCACCGGTTTTCGACATTGTCATCTATTTTCTATTACGAATTAAAATATTCAGTTTTTATATGATGTACGTTATTATGAAGACAACGGTATCTTCATCACACTCTGCAATACACGATTTTATACATAGAAAAATTATAATAAGACATTAATACCGGTATTACACATTGCATAGCTCAAGATTTACAGTGTAGATGACAAATCAGGTCACAAATTCTATCACAGGTGTAGATACTCGAAATTATCGAAAGAAGCTTTCGCTCCTGTCGCAAATAATGTTTACCTGTATTATCGTCTACAATCGAATAGTTAACACTGAAACTTAGCTCAGATAGCGTATCTGATAGACATTGCGTATACTGGTAAAGAATCTCTCTCTTCATGTGGTGTCAGAGTTGGTTCGGATTGCTCTAATACTCAAAATCTATGATGATCTATGATGAACTTTTATTAGGTAAACAATGACAGAGCTCGTTGTAAATTGTGAATGAGGTCACAGTAAGATTTCTGTACTGTGAATTGAATATGCGAAAGCCAGGCCTAGATAAGTCCCATATAATGCAAGGCAGACAGTCTTTTTCAATGTCCTCTCAATAATTAGAAAACTTGTCTTTACTTGACGTTGTATTAGAGGGACGGGAAACAGTTTGTAGATATCATCTCTAAAAGACCTACCACATATGTCCTTTTATGTCATACAATAAGCCATGGGCTCTTCTCAATTGAACGTCCATAATCACGAGCAATAATTATAGAGCTCATATAATCACAATATGAGGGCGGTTAACTAATAGTATTACGCTAATAACTGTGAATCAACGACATAACTACAAATGAGTTATTAAACGGCATCATAATATATTTTTTTTTCACTTCACTACTGTTCCATGCCATTAGCGATGATAGTTTCTTTACTTTATATGTCTCAACGAGGGAAGATTCGCAAATGTTGTCGTAAAAATTACACACCTCTTCATATTTGCGTCCAATAACATGCACTCCATCACGAGAATGGATTACATTTTCTACAATAACAATGCTGTTGTCTTTTAAGCCACAACAATTATTCGGTGCTTTCGTCGATATCATAAACTGTTCGAAGACGATTTGCCGGTATTGTGAACCTTCGCACGTGGGTAGTTCTGGACCTGTGTTATGCTGTCCTTTGAGAATGGGATATATTATCGGTGAATCAATCGCTGCTCCGCATGACAATTTTTCAGCGTAGCGGTTACTTAGCCGTTCGAGAGGCTTTTCTCCTTTTCTAATTAATTTCTTCATTTGTCCAAGATGATTTTCGAAAGGAAATGCACTATATGTGTCTAGAGGACCAAGGTTTCTAACATCATCTGACATATGGATCAAACCGTGAACATTGTGCGATATAAATTCATTCCCATATAAAGTTCCAAACGATGCCACGAATTGTTTCAGAAGTGTTTCAGCAAAATTTATTTGGTCAGTATTTTATGTACACAGTAACCGGAGAGCGATATGCAATTTCATGAAGTGCTTGTATAGCTTTGTTGGCAGGACATTCTTTAATACTATAATACCAATATAAAGCATAAACAACCGTAGTTCTGTAGCCTTCTAGTGAGATATATCATAAAGACCACGTGGTTTCCGTGCAAATTCTACAGGTATATATGATCGTAAATCGTTGAGCGCATTAGATATTTTTTTAACTTGGGTGTCGGATAAGCGGACTTTTTTTTTAATGGGCCCGTTTATCCATAGCCGTATTAATTTTTTCATGACGCCAATACAACACAAATGCATATATTCCACTGGAACCTTTGAAATTAATCTTATATTTGGTATTTCCAATAGAATACTCGTGCCAGTGTGGAAGTCTTCGTCAAGCTGTTGTTCGAAGCTTTCGTCGCTTCTCTTGGGACTTTCAATGTCTGGGAATGTTATACGGTTCCGGTAGTATACCCCTTCCGTAGTGCATTTTGAGCAACTATTGTACCCTGTATGGCCTTTTGTGTAACATATAAGGGTGTTTCTACGTAAATAGCAATTTTTCAGATTGCAAATCTCTCAATTTCAAACATGCTTAAAAAAATTTTTTTTTCCTGTTTTTGAGTGAATGTAGAAGCAGAAACATACCCTGAAAGCCAGCGTACTACAACATCAAAAACCTGAAAGTAATGGCTCATTCATCAGTGATCTAGTAAATAAGTAGTAACGAGTCGACTTTGCATGTCTAGTATAATATTGAATTACCTCAACAACGAGTGATTTTGAGAGGAAATGTCAAAAACATTCCTAAAATTACTTATTCCCGAGATAAATTCACGATTAGCAAAAAAATTCAATTTGATAAATGCTGATTTGGTTGCTATTTGTGGCTTCATTTTTGACACATTTTGTGGAGCTCCACATCGTGGAGTCGCTTTTTTACCCATCTGTAAATATAAAAATCATTTTTGAAACATTGAATCAATATTTATTGGTAAAAACTCATGAATGGCCAGGTAACTGACATGCCAGTAGACTGACATTTCATGGTTGAATTGATCTCACTTTCTCCTGAATTGACGTAAACCAATTTCCATTAAAAATCAAATTTAGCCTACCGAATATCATTAGAATTTTACTATAAGAAGGAAAAATTCACTGCGATATAATAAAAAAAGATGTGCCAGGCAAATGACGCGTAATTTTATGACATACCTTTTCTCAAGTGAAATACACGATTACGATTGTATCACGCTCAAAACAACCAACCACCAACAATGTAAACAACACACCTGATGTCCAATTCTTGAAATCTTCACACGAGAGTCCCATAGAATCGATGCAACACGGCGGAACCGCGGTTAAATTCAAAATGTGCAATTTCACTCCAAATGTCCGGACCAAGTTTGAAGCCGGTTTTTTCGGTTCCAAAGGGAGATTTATGTTTAATAATGATGTTAAAATCTTAGTTCTATATTATGATTGAATAAACATGGGAAATTTTCAATTGAGTTTGCAATTGGAGAGAGTAAGTGTAACTGGAATAGAGAATTTTCGTCAATGGACAGGCCAGGTAACTGACATTTTTAGGAGTTTCTGCATGTTTCCATTGGATAAGCCACTCCTCAATTAGCAGATTATTGTATGATACTTCAAATATGATGGCAGTATTGAACTTTCACAATGATTGCTTACCCTCCTCTCAATCATAAACATATAACAAGCTTGGACAGTAAAAATCGCTATTTACGTAGAAACACCCATAAATGCTTTCGCCGGAGCGTCACAAACAATCGAATGTATTTCAACAGTATAGTGAGCGCCGTGATACATCACTCCTGAATTCACAAGCTCTTTAGCTTCATCCACAAAGCGTCTGAGAAATATATTGGCCGATGCTGGTTTGCGTTTCCCGTAATAACAACCAATACAGAAAACGTACCTTGTGGTGACGACACGCGCTAAAATGGGCCAGATTTGATCGGAACTTGACTGCGAGATCGGCATGCCATCTGTTGCAATTTGTAGCCAAATAGTTGAATCTGCCATACGGCTATGCTTATCCAAAAACTGTTCAATTCCACGTCTGAGACCGAAGTGACAATAAGTGCCAGGTTCCATTTGATCCACACTGTTCTTCCTAGGTGTCGATAGCAGTGTTTTCGCATTTTTGGGTAGATCTCCATGGCACGGATGCGTCCTTAGAAGCTTTAACAAACTGTCAACACTGCTATGCGGAACAGAATTGTTTATGGCCCATTCGGCTACAGATGCTGCGGAAAATGTATTCTCAGGCAGATCCAAATTTGCTGTGTGAGCACCATCAGGGACTTCTTGAGTTAATGCATTATTTCGTTCCGTGGCCTCCACTTCCCTATTTTGCAGTGCAATGATGTCGTCAACAGACATATGTATGTTTTCATGTTCATTATTTCTTGTATCAATTGGATCTTCATATGTTAATTGTAAGGCAGGCGGGAGTTTTGTCAGAACAGAAGATCGGTCGCTATTTGTATTTAACGTAGGACATTCTTTTCTTCGTCGATTACGAATACTTTGGAAATATTTGCCTGATAAGTCGCAGAGTTCTTTTCTTTTTGGCATAGTTGTTTTGAGTTAAAACTGTAATGCCAATTTCTAAAAAATAATTTTGTATTGTATTTTCACCTTGGTCTTATTATGAAATAGGAAGATTAAGGAGCTGTAAACTCGTAAAAGGAAGTGCCGTAGACAAAAATAACAATGAAATCATAAATTTATGAAACGTTCGCAATAATTGCATTATGAAGAATTCGATATCTATGTATGTCACATTTGATTTAACATAGAACACTGATAATAAGCTGCGAACAATAAATTACAGATCGGTACAAATACATGATTTAAAAAAATGAGTTATTAGTAAGTGTAAAAAACCAGTATAGTTTACACGAGAAGACAGCTCCAGTAGTTTTTAGCAAGATCAGCTAATTATTTTTGTAATTCATCATATCACTCTTATAATTTTTATATCATTTTTTTTATATGGACGATTTATCGAATTCTCTTTTACACAAACATTTTAAATAATAAAAAAATAGTTTTATTACAGGAGGCGTGGGGTTCATCGAAATAACCATTTAGCAATAAGCTTATTTTGTCGTACGTTTTCAAGATGCATCAGTGTACCAAATTAATGGAGCTAAATCACCCTAATCTACTTGCAAAAATATTGCGTAAATGTTGGAATACAGAAATTCTGAATTAAAGATCGACCACTAAAGTTATGGAATTATTTTATCAGAAAAAATAATAAGAAAAAATTTAATGTAAAAGTTATGTACAGTGAGGTTTAAAATAAGATTTGCTGTATCTTATGTAATGAATTTTCGTGCAAATGTGAGACCGTCCAAATATTACGATTATAATATAAATATACAATAAGTGAAAAAAGACCAATAAGTGAATAACACCACTAAGCGAAAAGAGGCCTTTTCGGTCATAGCGGATCTTAGTGCCCGATATTTCTTATGTAAATTAATAAATACATTTTTCACAATTAATAATAAATTCTTTGCAGTGTTTTAAGATGCTTATTAGCATCATTATTATTAAAAATTGACGATTAATTTAATTGGTGATATTACTATTCCAGCTTCAATTTAGGATTGTATTTTGAGCCCGACAGTAATCAGCGCGCAGTTTATAGAGCTGAGAAATGTATTTATTAATTTACATAAGAAATATTATAGACTTAGATGCGCTATGATTAAATAAACTTCTTTTCGCTTAGTTATTATAAAAAATATAATAGGTTTGTTCGCGTCGCATGCTCCAATAAACACCAAGAGCACTTGGATCACGGATAAAAGGTGGTGATTGGAGGAGATGAGTTTTTGGAGTGCGTTGGAGTGATTAGGAGCATAGTGGGGCATGCGACGCGAACAAACCTAATTAGTGAATCTAAACCTTATTGGCCTGATGCCTCTTCCACTGTCATATAACCTGATATCCATGTACAGTATTGCAAAATTTATGGAAGTAATGATAGACTTAATTTTTTAAATTATTACAAAAATAATTTCTAGTTGCAATTATAAAAAAAATTTGGAAACTAAAGTAAGAAACGTAATTAGGTGTAAACACGGTTATAAAAAATAATAATAAAAATCTGATCAACGGGTCAGTACGACAAAAAAAATGAATAAAAATAAAACATTTTAATAAAAACTACTAATATTTATTTAACACAGATTTGCAACGCAATCGTACCTTTTAGGGGATCGCAATTTCCTATTGCTATAATAATGATAATCCTTGTATCCTTGTGTTGACTATAAATGCTTGAAATACGAGTCCAGGTCAGATAAAAAAACTTGTCACTTCTCACAATGTCCAAATCACTAAAATACAGAGCATAATATATTACATATGCAAGATGGTTAAATAAAATAAATATGTCAAAACATATGTAAATGTAATTGACTACATTAGCCTCTTAATTCACGACGGAGACAGAGACATGATTAGTAAATACGAAAAGCTGAAGAATTTAATACGATAATACAATTAAAAAATATTAATAGTTCGGTAATAAATTAATAAGATTATTTTATTCTTAAGAAATATAACCGACCAGCGATCTGAATCACATGACCCAAATATTTAAAGATTATTCATGCTAACAATCGATACGAAACATCGCAATAAATCTTGTGAATGTGTTTAGTGGTGATCTATGATTCACTAGAAATCCAAGGCTGCGTTCCACTTATCGCTCACAACGCTTGCGAGCATCATTTCGTCCTTGTTTAACATTTGACAAACAACAAGGATAAAATGATTACACGAGCGTTGCGAGCGATAAGTGGAACGCACCCCAAGAGTTAGAGCCACCGCACAAGACTCTCGTATGGTCACGTAGCGTAACATAACGTAAGCCAACGCACAAGAAACGTATTGATTACGGCCGTTACGACGTTATACGTTTCTTGTGCGTTGATCTACGTTACGTTACTATGCAAGAGCTTGTGCGGAGGCTCTAACCGATATGTTTCTTGTGCGTTGACTCACGTCACGTTACGCTACGTGATCATACGAGAGTCTTGTGCGGTGGCTCTTACCTTAGCACAGCAGAATTCTCTGAATGAAGTAATCAATCCTTGAAATAAGGATTTCTCTCGATTTAGCCCACAAGGGTCTCGTGTACCGGCTCTCTTCCTTCGGGTGGTAACATGAAGCACGAAAAGTAATGTTCACAACTTGTATCGCACTGATAGGCTGATTTTATCGTAACGTCTCACGCAGGAGAACGTTGTTAAGCGGGGCGACTCTCGCAAACGAATGAACGCTAGACGAACCGCAAGCTCGTACATGTACACCACGCGCACGCGTCGTGTCACGCGTCGCCACGCGTCGCCACGCGTCGCTCACGTGATTAAGATGTGATGCGCAACCCGGTCTGCGCCGCGTGCGCGTAATGCCCGTATCACACTAGCGATTGGCGATTGCGTCTACGTTTGCGTTTACGTCTCTGGATCAATCAGAAAGTAACTACTGGCGGTTGCGATTCGCGATTTCCGTTCTGATTGGTCAAAAGACGTAGACGCAAACGTAAACGCAATCGCCAATCGCTAGTGTGATACGGGCATAACAACCACCACAGGTGGCAGCTAATACACAATTCCTCCTCTTTATCTTCATCTATTTTTAAACAGAATGATTATATACTCACAAAATATTTGGAATCGAAAAAAGAATAATCGAAAAAGCATATTCACTGAGCAGTACGTATATGCAGAAATAAACAAAAATTCGCGAGTTGTCGCGTGCACCGGTAATACGTAATACGATTATTATTTAGTTTAACGAAACTACGAAACACATAAACAGTGTTATATCAGAAAATATAATTACAATTTCGGCGTGTTTGACTATTTGTCGCTAAAAAGTACAATTTATTATTTTATGGCTGTGGTGAAAAGTCAATTTGTTCGAAAGGGAGAACAGAGCTTCGCGGTCGCATTCAGTTAGTCTAATTAGTCGAGTGTCTAATTACTTTTTGAATCTATTATTCCATTATTCTAATAATTTTTTGATTAATTTTTTCTTATTAAATTAATTGATTTATTAAATCAAATTTGCCAGTTATTTAAATAAACTCATCAAAATGCCAAAAAATATTTTTCGTTTGAACACTTTGCGACCGCGGATAATTCTCAAACTCTGACAGATGTGCAGGCGATTGAGGGTACTTTCCGATTCACGCATGATGCGCATGATGCATCATTTATCCTTGTTTAACATTCGGTGTACAACAAGGATAAATGATACATCATGCGCATCATGCGTGAATTGGAAAATACCATGAGACTCGACGTGCAGGCGCTTTTGAGACTTACCGCGAGCGCTATCGTTATGTACGTCTATATTCTATCAGACAAGCCAATCTCGAGTTTTTGGCATTTATAATTTGGTCCCGCAAGGGCTAAAAGATTTTTAATAATTAAGAAAAAGAGATAATTTTATATTAACGGAACATTTAGGGCAAGATTCCGATAACCCTGGCGCCTTAATTTGACGATGGTTTCTGGTAGTATTTTTAACACTGAACAAAAAATTATAGAGCTAACCGCTCTGGTTTTCAAGATATACAGTGTTAAAGTTAAAAATAAATAATATGAATTTTTAAATAATACTTTAATTGTGTGTGTATAAACAGTACGTAGACGGGGGAGGGGCTACCGCCTTTAACTTTAACTTTAACACTGTATATCTCAAAAACCAGAGCGTATATAATTTTTTGTTCAGCATTAAAAGTACTATCAGAAACCATCGTCAAATTAAGGCGCCAGGGTTATCAAAATCTAACCCAAAATTGAAAAAAGCTACACATTAAAAGAATATTAACAGAAAACTATTATAAAATTTGAAAATAACGTCCATTTAGAATCCTGCATCTCTCATCCAATAGACATTTCCTTCACGTCCATAAAGTACATTTTCTCGAAGACGGATTTAGACCGTCTATTGGATGTTCAATTGACGTACTACAGTTGCAACTAATCGAGGTATTCTTCTGGATGTTTAGTGTATGGCCACTTTACGGTCCTACATGATGTCTATTTAGGATCCTTTATCGATCATCCAATAGACATTCCCTTCACGTCCATAAAGTACGTTTCCTCGAAGACGGATTTAGACGGTCTATTGGATGTTCAATTGACGTACTACAGTTGCAGCTAATCGAGGTATTCTTCTGGATGTTTTGTATATGGCCACTTTACGGTCCTGCATGACATCCATTTAGGATCCTGGATTGATCATCCAATAGACATCCCCTTCACGTCCATAAAGTATGTTTCCTCGAAGACGGATTTAGACCGTCTATTGGATGTTCAATTGACGTACTACAGTTGCAGCTAATCGAGGTATTCTTCTGGATGTTTAGTGTATGGCCACTTTACGGTCCTGCATGACGTCCATTTAGGATCCTGGATCGATCATCCAATAGACATTCCTTTCACGTCCATAAAGTACGTTTCCTTGAAGACGGATTTAGAATGTCTATTAGATGTCCAGTTAAAGTACTACAGTTGCAGCTAATCGAGGTATTCTTCTGGATGTCCTATGGACATCCATTTTACATCCATTATAAACGTTCAAAGCGGCACGTATCATATATGTGCAATGAATGTCCCGCTTTTATCCATCGAGACAAATCCAACTAAGAGCCTGCTGAGACGTTTAAATGACATACATATATCGTCCATCATGGATGTGGACGTTCTGTGGATCTATGGACCAATTATGGACGTCCAATGGATATTTGGTTCTGTGTGGGATACTTCCGGACATTTCTTTTTAATGCAATATTTCGACGTTTTAGAACACTCTGAACATATTAGCATCAAAAACTCAAAAAACAATCTTTTCTTTAGTTTCTTCTACTCCTATTTCATATATAATTCATTTAAATTTGATTGACAGTAGGCATACTATAGGGGGTTTCACTCACATGAGCGATTTGCGGCGGGTCGGGGGCAGGAAGCGAAACGCGTGGGGGCCGCCGCAAGCGGTGGGAGAGGGGACGGCGACGGCAGGCGGGTGCCGCCCCTCCGCTGCTGCTGCCGCTCCACCGATATTTTTGGGGGAAGGGATAGGGGGGGCCGCGAGGGGCGCCACTCCGAAATTCCCCTCTCGCGCTTTTCAGGGGGGCAGGGTGCGAGGGGGCGCGACGGAGGCGCCTCTCAAAGGATGGATTCCGTCACGACGACGACGATGCGTCGATAATCGATCGACGGTCCACAACAATCGATCGTGCGCTTTGACTCACAATGCGGGCGCGTCATTTTAAACCGCATACGTGAGTTTATATTTTAACATTTACCGCCAAATATCGTCGTCGTCGGAGATCGTCTCTCCGTAAGGCGCGGTTATCTGCTGCCCTATTGACATCCGCCGAGCGATAAGCGCAAGCCACGCGAATCCTCGCGATCGCTCAAAGGCACGGTTATCTGCTGCCCTATTGACATCCGCCGAGCGATAAGCGCGAGCCACGCGAATCCTCGCGCAATTATATGATTAATTTGAAATTTGCCACCCTATTGAGCCCTATATACGCCGAGCGATAAGCGCGAGACAACGTGAATTATCTCGCGCAATTATATGATTAATTTGAAATATGCCGCCCTATTGACCCCTACATACGTCGAGCGATAAGCGCGAGGCAACGCGAATTTTCACGCGCAATTATATCGTCAGTTTGAAATTTGCGAAGGGCGAGAGAACGTTGACGCTCGTGGTTCGCGCGGTACATCCGTATGAAGAGAAAAAGTGCCATGGAGAGTCAAATGAAGGATAAGGAAGTTCTAATGTCGTTGTTGGACGAGCCGTTCGAGGATCAGGTCGTAGAAGTTGAACGCACCTCGACGGATATCGAGTCGGTCAATTTCGCTTTGCTCGATCTGCTGCGCGAAATTTGGAATCCCGAATGTTCGGCGTCGCAGAATTTGAGACTGCTGCTCGCAAGCGTTTCGAAGTACCTGACGACTACGAATCAGAAGCGAAGCGATTGCGACGTACGTCGTATGCGCGAGGGCAGCAATATAAAGAGCGTGCTAACGGAACTGCATAAATTGTGGCTGAAGGAAGGTCCTAAGAGTCCTACCTGTTCCGTGAATGAAATGTATAATTTTATTCGTGATCGACTTCCGTCGAAGCTGTATTCGTCATTAGTGAGTGATCTAATGACGCATAATACTTTTTACGAATGGACCAATTATCACGACAGGTACGTTAAAAGTTTACCCGTCGGTGCGGGAGGTGACATCCTCACCGCGATTTCGACGGATCATTCGTACAGCGTGGAGAAGCGGGACGAGAACGACGAGGAGGAGGAGGAGGCAGGATGCGACGGCGGGCTCGACGCCTTGTTCGACCTGACGGAGTCTGGTCGCGATCTCGATCGTATTCCGCAGTATATATCGAAGATGAAGGATCGACGGATGCTTACAGTGAAGTCGCCCGGGGAGATCGGATCACAGTTGATCCGTCTGGACGTCTACGACATCAAGGATATCGCGAACAAGGAGAGGCGTGATTGGTGGAAATACGCGAAATTGCGGTCTCAGATCTTGACCGCTTTGTCGCGTACGGATCGCAAGCGACTGTTAGTGCGTCAATTACTGGATCAAGCGGCGAACGATTTGAGGAAGATTCCCGGAGTTACGAGGGAGACGAGGAACGTCATACATGAAAGCGGCAGGAGCGGCGTTTAAATATATCGCGAATACGAATACGTTTTTGTTACGGATCAGATAAAATAAATATATATATGTACTTCTTAATAATGTAATAATTATAAAGTTCGATTGTACTTATAAAGTATGTGAGCGGTTATCTGCTACCCTATTGACCTCTATACGCCGAGTGATAAGCGCGTATTCCGTGATTATCTGCTACTCTATTGACCCCTACGTACGCCGAGCGCGAGACAACGCGAAACGTGCGTTATCGACGAATATGTCTGACAATAAATATGATTACTGTTAATGGTGGTGGTGGTGGTGGTGGCAGCGTCGACTTCTCGCGATCCTCTCGAGAGACAATCGCAAATCGTGAAATTAATCGGTTCGAGCGAAGTTACCGCCAATCATACATAAAATTAGGTTAGGTTTATGCAGTTATCGTAGTGTGAGATTATCGCTCAGATCGTTGGAATTGACCCGACAACGTTTCTTTAATATTAATTCGCGTTGAACTACTCTTTTAACCAATTGTTAATTATTTTGTTTTTGCGTTATATTAAAATATTCATAGGCTCTACTAATTGACATAGCAAATAATAACTGATAACGCTAGGTTGCACAGATCTTATTTAATCACAGTAACGGATAAGGAAAAAAAGTACGACAGCGAAGGTTAACGATTGATAAAACATATATATATTTGTCTTGAAATGCACATTAAGGCAAACAGAAAAACTAATGTAGACTACAGCACCATCGTACATATATTTTGCCTTGAAATGCACATTAAGGCGAACAGAAAAACTAATAGAAACTACATCACCATTGTTATATTCAATCGACCTCTACAGCTTCGGTATCGTCATCCGCATCAATTTCTCGATTTTCGGAAGCGCTGTCTCGATTTTCGGAAGCGCTTGACGATAGGTCTTCAGATTCAGCCGTCGGAATTCGTATTTCACCTATTTTCGCCTTTATAATGCGCGCCTCCGATTCCATCCTAAGCACATCGATATTTGTTTTCGTAACTACCGTGTTCTTGATACCATTTATCAGCTGTATGGACTTGTATCTGAAAACATACAAAAAATTAATCGCGTTCGCTAATTGTTAATCGCGTCCGCTAATTGTTTGCGAGTGAGAAAAAAATACTTACATTTTTTGATAAATTGCATTTCTGTTCTTCATGTTATAATTTACTGTTATAGATTTTGGAGTGTTCTTTCTCATGTCTTTCACTACATCGTACAACTTCGCGGCGTTTTTCATCAATAAAGTAGTATGTTGATTAAGACTTTCAACGTCTGTACGTAAAATGTCGCACGCTTCTACCAGAAGTTTTAAGTCCTCCATAGTGAACGTAACGGTAGCTCACGAATCGAGACCGCTTATATACTCGCCAAAGAGAAATAATTTTTACGTTGCGAGTGTGAAAATATATTTATCTTCGAACGTCATTTCCTGTTTTTCCTACATTATCACACGAAATTTTAATAAAGCATCAAATTTCACATATAAAATGTATATACATATATGTAATTAACCTCTCATCCGCGTCGCGATATCTATTTTCGCATAAATTTTTACAGACTTACTGAGACCTCTCACCCGCATCGCGATATCAATTTCCGAATCTTTAGAATTAATATCTTTTATACGTATACTATTACTTGAAGATATTTCTTAACAATAATAATTATTTTTTTACATATGTTAAAGTCTATGTTTGAATGTACTAGAATGATGCTGAATATTATACAAGTGCAAGTTCATCTTTGGTGTTAACGTCAAAGCGAAATCGTTACGTTCGCCTTGTCGATGCTCATTTTCAGCGTCTCGCGAATTGACACCTTTACTGAGACCCTCCCACCCGCGTCGCGATCGTTGAAAAAAAAGGAACGCATTGCTCGATACGACGATCAATCGCGCTTCGATCGGGAGGAGACGCTTATCGCTTCTCGAGAGGTCAGGGGAGCAAAAGTATCGTTCTCTCTCTCTCTCTCTCTCGAGAATGTCGTTCGTGCGCGTAATTTCGTGCGCGATTATTATCGTCGTGGCGGTAAATTGTAATTCAAATGAAAATGAGACTGTGATCAATTATCTGCAAAAATATGGCTATCTGGATAACAACAACGGTGCACAGCAATCATCCTACAACACTACGCAGGAATTACATCGAGCCATCTCACTGTTTCAAGAATTCTATCGACTACCCGACGACGGCGAACTAAACGAAGAGACGCTGAATCGAATGCGCGCACCGCGATGCGGCGTCGAGGACATTTCGGAGCGCACGTTCGCTCCGCTTTCGGACAAATGGCCGAAGATACATCTCAAATGGAACTTTCATCTGGCCAACAACGTGATCTTGAAAACGACCCAAGCCGCGTTCGATCTGTGGGCAATGAATTCGTCGTTGACGTTCGAGCGCGATTCGCTGAATCCCGATATTCTGATATCGTTTCGTGAGGGGCGTCACGCGATGCTAAACGCCCAATGAAACGACCTGTGTTCGGCTTCGTTCAAAGGTCCCCACGGATATCTTGCTCACGCGTACTTTCCCACCGGAGAACCTAATTATGTCTCGGAGGTGCACGTGGACAGAGCGGAGACGTGGCACATCCAGCTGAATAAGAATCCTCCGGGAACGTACAATTTACTTTAGACGCTGACGCACGAGATCGGGCACGCTTTAGGCCTGCCGCACAGCTTCCACAAAGATTCGGTGATGTACGCGTACGTGCCTGAAAATACATTCCCCGTTCAACTCAGTCTAGAGGACGTTCTTTCCATACAACACCTGTACGGTGCTAAAGAAAACGCTAAATTTCCAAAACTAACGACCACGACGACACCGGCAACGACTACGACAACGACGACGACGACGATAGCGACGACGACTGCGAAAGACGTCGAGATGGATCTGTGCACCTTGCAAAACGTGGATACCGTACTGATAACGAACGGTCGATTGTACATTTCGCACGAACGATACATGTGGTCGATCGATATAGACGAGAAAACTTACAAGAAACCCTTGCTATTGACGGACTACATGAAATTTCTTCCTAAGAATTTCGCGCGTCTGACAGCCGCGTATCAGGCGCCCTCGGGCAATATCGTGCTGTTCGCGGGCAATATGAGCTACATGATCACTTATCCGCGTGTAACGCTAGTTTTAACTTGGCCGAGATCTTACACAGATCTCGGACTTCCCGATGCGAACGCGAAGATCAACGCCGTGCTGAATACGAACGAAGGACGAACCTTCGTCATATACAACGATAATTTTGTGGGTGAGATAGACGATTGTTCGATGAATATCGTTAAGTTTTATCACATTGACATGATATTTCCGGGAATACCTCACAGCGTATCGTCGGCCTTTCGATACATCGACGGTAATCTATACTTTATCAGTAAAAACCGATTCTACAAATTCAACGAATTCACGAAAACCGTAACGGCATCCGGCAAAGGGTACCCCACGTTAAGATAGGCAAAATGCCACTGTCAATGAAACGGAAAAATGACTTTGGATTTGCAGAAGTACACTAAAAAAGAATTTTCTACGATTTTTCCGACCATCCATCCCCCCTCTTTTTCCTAGTGGCACCAAAAAACCGCTTTTTTCAAAAATTATTTTTTTCTCCGGTTTCTTCATGTTAAAAATTTTGAAAAAATTTGAGAATATAGCTTATAAAAAGTACTTAGCACATAATTTTTTTGAGCTTTAGGCGCGTTGAATACCTAACCTAAAAAAATAAAATAAATATTTGAATCAATTTTTTTCTAATTTCTTTGATAGTTGCAGGTCTAATTACTCTAGAAAATTGTATATTTTAGTGTTCTACATGTATTAGAATTTTTTCAGATTTTTCGGAATGGTGGGCCGTACTCAAAAATGCGAAAAACCCTATTTTTAGCCACTTTTGGGCCTTTTATGATCCTCAAATGATTGATAGTGCCTTAACTGACTCTAAAATAAACATAATATATTACTTTTGGATATATGTTGTCAATATTTGATACATTCCGATACGTCTCATATGTTTTTGAGCATGAAATCAGTCATAACTTAACGAGATAACCCTACGTTTTGTATAAAAGTGCCCATTTTTCATCGATTTCTGGATTTTTGGTTATTTTATCTAAGTTTTTTTTGCATATGATTGGTAAATGTAAATATAAATATAATAAAAAATTGTAACTCTCTTATACATATATTTCAAAGAAATCGTTCATTTATTCAAATTGTAACGATGCACCCCCAGAATATGCATCGTTCCGGCCTAACACCTCGCCGACGCCGCCCGGTCGAACATCCGCCGGGCGAGGAACGGGCACGGTGTGCCCACATTTTAAACGCCGCATATGACGCGAACGGACTTACCGCGGCAACCGTCTCAACGCGCCGAGCGGTGCCGACCGCGCCCGAAGACCGCCGAACGCGACCACGGCGTCGGGGCGCCATAGTTTCCCGCCGCGCCATCCCGGCGCTCGCGTTCGCCGCCGCTGCCCCACCATCGCGCTACACCGCCGCGACGGCTATATAAGCCGGGAAATTGTTAGTAACAATTGCGATTTCCCGATCGACGCTCCGACCGACCGTACCGATCCTGACTTCCCGTTCTTCCAAGAGCAAGTCCGAAACAGGGTAGAGCGCCTTTGGCATTCTCTGTCTTAACCGAGCGCGTCTCGGCAAAACGACAAGCTCCAATCCACAGGGCCACCCGACCGGGGGTAGAGCGTTACTCTGCCTCCACCGAGCGCTTCTCGCCGGGGCCGCCCCGTCTCCAGACACCCGAAACCTGCCGCCAGAGGTAGAGTGTTGCTCTGTCTCCACCGAGCGTTTCTCGGTGGTAGGTCTCACGTCTTTTTCCGATCTCGAGCCAACCCGTTCCCCGCGAACGCATCGCCGCTCCTGCGCCTCGCGCCCGCGACGACACCGACCGTCCCGCGATTTGTATCTCGCGCCCAGCGAATCGTCACGCGCATCGCAAGCACTGATTCACTGTACGTATCGCGCCTTACCTTGTGTCACCCGCGACCGATTATTGTATACCGCGCCTCTCGAATTATCACACGCATCGCGAGCCCCGATTCACTATCAAATTATACGTACCGCGTCTACCGTCGCCCCGTGCGAATACCTTATTGTATCGCGCACCCATCACGTCATTGTAAATACCTTGTGCGTTATCAAATTATACGTATCGCGTCTTATTGTATCGTGCACCCATCACGTCATTGTAAATATTCCGTGCATTATCAAATAAACTCTTGCTGTTTCGTTACTCCGGGGACACGCTTCATTCTACCGCCCCCGCCTGGCATCCGTTCCTCCGCGCCGCCTTCGAACCCAGCCCAGCCGCGAGCTAGTTCCGCGCTTCGAAGTCGGATTGTTTTAAAATATATACATTTTTATGAAAAAAAATCAATTTTTATGATTTCATGATCGTCTCTTTAATCCTCCTCGTCACTATCTTCCTCAATTACTGGCGTTACTTTTTCGAAGTCAAACAATGTTGTAAGTATCTCAGCTGGTCGAATAATCCTTGACAAGTATCTTGCATGAGACAGGTAAAAAACTATGGCGGCTATATGCGAGCAACACCCTATAGTTCTGTTACCATTAGCGCAGTTACAGCAATAACGTCTGACACCGTTGAGTCCCACACTATCAGGTTGATATTGTAAATAAGATTTGTAAACTGTTACAAATCTTATTTTAGTTTGATGAGAAAATACATAGTTTTTTACCTGTCTCATGCAAGATACTTGTCAAGGAGATTATTCGATCAGCTGAGATACTTACAACATTGTTTGACTTCGAAGAAGTAACACCAGTAATTGAGGAAGATAGTGACGAGGAGGATTAAAGAGACGATCATGGAATCATAAAAATTAATTTTTTTCATGAAAATGTATATATTATATTTGAATAAATAAACGATTTCGTTGAAATATATGTATAAGAGGTACAATTTTTTATTATATTTATATTCACATTTATCAATCATATGCAAAAAAAACTTGGATAAAATAACCAAAAATCCAGAAATCGACGAAAAATAGATACTTTTATACAAAACGTAGGGTTTTTTCGTTGAGTTATGACTGATTTCATGCTCAAAAACATATGAGACGTATCGGAATGTATCAAATATTGACAACATATATCCAAAAGTAATATATTATGTTTATTTTAGAGTCAGTTAAGGCACTATCAATCATTTGAGGACCATAAAAGGCCCAAAAGTGGCTAAAAATAGGGTTTTTCGCATTTTTGAGTACGGCCCACCATTCCGAAAAATCTGAAAAAATTCTAATACATGTAGAACACTAAAATATACAATTTTCTAGAGTAATTAGACCTGCAACTATCAAAGAAATTAGAAAAAAATTGATTCAAATATTTATTTTATTTTTTTAGGTTAGGTATTCAACGCGCCTAAAGCTCAAAAAAATTGTGTGCTAAGTACTTTTTATAAGCTATATTCTCAAATTTTTTCAAAATTTTTAACATGAAGAAACCGGAGAAAAAAATAATTTTTGAAAAAAGCGGTTTTTTGGTGCTACTAGAAAAAGGAGGGGGGTTGGATGGTCGGAAAAATCGTAGAAAATTCTTTTTTTAGTGTACTTATGCAAATTTTAAGTCATTTTTCCGTTTCATTCACAGTGGAATTTTGCCTATCTTAACGTGGGGTACCCTTTGATCTGAGGATCCTCGGTATTACCTGTCCGAGAGACGGACTGATGATGCAACTGCGAGATCTATTGAGTCGATTCGTTCGAATTGATGCGAGGGAGATGTCGAATAGAGAAGAGGAAGAATGGAACGTATCCCATTTTACATACCGCCCCTGAGAAAAGGAGGGGGAATCGTAATTTATTTTTCAAACTATATTTCGCCTCAACTTTCCTCGAGCGACTCATTCTCGCGTGATCCGTCAACTGCACCGCGACAACGAAGAACAAGAGAGAGAGAGATGTGTTCGACGTTGCACGCCCCGTATTACGAACAGCACCAATCCGACGACGACGATCTCGAGAACGGTGTCGGTAACGCGAAAAGAAGAAGAAGAGTCGATGAGCAATCGACGGAATTAGAGACTCCGTTTCCGAATCGGGGCAACGTCGACTCCTGGAAAAACACGTGGTGAGTTTGCGACGATCCCGTATCGCTCACCTACAATAGAACAATAATTTTTTTCTTCAGTCACGACAACGATGACGTCAGTACATGTCCGTCGTCTCTCCGATGGCCTTCCGCGCGTTGAGTATCTGCTTCGTATGCGCGGATCCGAATTTTTCCAAATTCTGAATCTGTTTTTCCCGCGTCTTTTCAGTCTCCTCGAATTCGCTCAACGTGGTTCTGAGTCCGTTCACGTCGTCGTTTATCCTATCCACCTCGCTTTTTACCGTTGACAACGATTTATTCGTTTTCTCGTAAAACGACTCGATTTCCTTTCCCGATTCTCGAAGCGCGCGTTCGACGTAACTCTTGTTCGTCGCGTCGCTGTCGATCTCCGGCGCGGCTAGACGTCGTAGCTTGCGCTCCCTCGCGTCGTAGGAATTCTCGTTCAAACAGAGCGCGTTGTCTCGCACGTAGTTTCGCAGGGAGTCGATCGAGGATCGCGATCTTTCCGTTGCGAATCCACCGCCATCGCCGCGTTTTCTCAGAGACATTCCGAATTTGTTCACCGACATTGCGCCGATCTCGTCGAAAATCGCACTGCCGTCGCGGTCGACGCGACGGTTCAATTTATAATCAATCCGATCTCGCGAAGCTCCTCGATTATCGACTGAATTTCGTTGCCGTGCGCGTCGTTGCCCGCTCGACGAGAGGCTTCGAGCAATCGAAGACGATCTACCAATTCGTTAGGATCGTCCCAATAAACGTAATCTATTGTATTGTCGTTCAATCTCATGACCGACGGTAATCTGGTCACGCCAGCGCCCTTTCTATTACTGCCGATCCTTTCGCGCGATATCAACGGAGCGATGATGTGTTTGTATTTTTGTCCCTTGTCACCCATGATGGGTTTAAGAGCACTGTAACCGCGTCTGTAAGCGTTTGTCGCCAACAGTAGATTTCTGTACTTTTGCAGGTTGTTCTCGGTGTAAATTGCGTCATCGGGAAGTCTCTTGAAGATTAATTCGTACAAGCCGGGCGTGCCCACGTAGTTCACTCCGTTCACGATCACGGAATCGTCCGCGTTCACGTCGAAGCGTTTGTCGCCGAGCATCGTGCCGTCATTCCCGAAGTACACGCCGTAAACGTGATCGATTTCGTTATTCGGGTCACCGCTTAAAAGAGCGCCCACGTATCTTTGCCCCAACGGGCCCAATTGGCTGTGCAGTTCCTCCTGACCCTGCGGCGTTCGTAGAACGTTCCTTACGGATGTTTCGAGGGAGGGCAACGGCGACGGGTGGGTCTCGAAAACCTCCTCCTCCTCCTCCATCCGCTCGTACGGCGATAATTTTCGCGGTTCCAGAGGCGTGGAATGGATCGGGAGCATCTCTGATTCGGTGATAGTTTGTTTTTTCTCTTCTTAGGTCTCGATATTATTTTTTGCGCGATGTTCCTTCGTCGTCGCCACTTTCGCTATCCTCGCGTTTCTTTTTAATGAAGATTTCTTTCGTCGCCGCCTCATTGTCGTTCTTGGATTCGCCTCTTTTGACGTGTTCGACGATTTGTTTCAACGGGTCGACGATCGGCTTGAATTGTCTCTCGAGAGCCATCTCGTTCTCCATACTGCCAGTTTTCAACTCTCCGTATTTTCTGCGTATCGACGCGCGCGTTTTAGCGATCTGTCGCGCGGTCTTCTCTCGTTCGGTGGTGTCCCTCGCATCGCTCATCGCTCTTGAAACGTTCGACAGCTACTGATCGCTTTACAGTACGGCAAAGTCGTTGAATCCTCGTCTGTATCTGCCGTTTTGTAGCGCGCTGTCCTTGTCTATCACCACGAAACCGTACCTGCGCCGCCAACACTCGCGACACAACGCGCAGAAATCTTCATACGGCATGTCGGGGCTCACGTGATCGTCGTACACGTGTCTCAGATTAGTTCCGTCTTGTCTAAACAAGACTAACAGATTCGCGTTGTCGCGTATTAGATGCTTCGGTATCTTAGCGTACGTTTGACAGAGATAGAAACAATCGATGTTCGAATGTCGACCCATGGCGAAGTACTCCCTGATTGCGTCTTGTTTGTCACAGGCCACGTCGTCGAACACGAATATCGAACCGGGGAGTGCCTCGCTCGGCGGCACGACGTCGCGATTGTTGGAGAACGCGCGATAACCGACCTCGTCCATCGATTCGAGCAGTCTCTCGAGGTAAAGATACTTCGGCTGATGCAGAGATTTGGAGTACACGTAAACGTTCTCGAAACGCAGGCCGTGCGGACTTTCCAGTAGGCTTATCAACACGTTTGTCTTACCGCAGTTGGAAGGACCGCAGATGACGCAACGTATCGCGATCGGTAAAAGAGGACCGTGTCGACGCGTCTCTCTCGACGTTAAACCCGACGTCAGTCGCGTCTTGCAATCTAAATTTGGCACTCCTATCGCCGACGGTTGTCTCACGAATCGCATCGTTACGCGCGTGCGCGCACACTTGCCCTATTCATACGTACGTTCGATCGATATACGCTCCCAGTTACCGCGATGTTTCTCGTTCTGGCGGATAAACGCGATATTCTCGGTCTGTCCGCCGAGCAACTGAAACTCGTGCCGAAGATTTTTTCTGCTGCGCAACTTTTTCGAGTACGTCGATCGACTGTGGGACAAATTGCCCGTTCATCTGAGGACGGATCCCGACGTACGGGACTGTCGTCCGTGTTTGGAACATTACAATCGTCCGTGGCAGAGAACGCACATAGACGGTCCGCCATCGCTCATAAAGGATTGCGGTGCATGTCGCGCGCAGCGGCGCGAAGCGTCGGCAGCGGCCTCCTCAACAGAGCGATAAACGCGTTTCCCGTCAAATTACACATCCCCGGTTATCAATTCTGCGGGCCGGGTACTCGTCTCACCCAGCGACTAGCGCGCGGTGATCGAGGTATCAATCCGTTGGACGAAGCGTGTCGCGAGCACGATATCGCTTACTCGCGAAGCGGTGATCTCACCGATCGTCACGTCGCCGATCGAGCGCTAGCTGAAAAGGCGCGCCAGCGTATCACAGCGAGCGGCACAACCCTTGGCGAGAGAGCCGCCGCGACCGCCGTATGGGCTGCTATGAAAACAAAAACGAAATTGGGCATGGGCATGAGAAAGAGAAAGAAGAGAGCGATAACGAGGAAGAAAATTCTCCCGTTGGCGAAACGTGGGGGTCTCCTACCCTTTCTACCGATATTGGGAGCTCTCGGATCCCTGATTGGTGGAGCGGCTGGCGTGGCCAAGGCGGTGAACGATAACAAGGCCGCTCAACGTCAGCTTGAGGAACTGCAACGTCACAATCGCGCATTGGAGGGTCGCGGACTGTATCTCGCGCCGTACAAACGCGGTAGTGGCGTGACGAACAGAAGACGAAGGAGTAAAAAAAAAAATCGCCGAAAAAGACACTGACGACGACGCTCGATTTGTCGACGTCCGGCGTCACGACGAACGAGCAATTGAATCGGTCCGCGCGCCTTTCGCGCATACCTTTCTTTAGGGGCGTGTTTATGCGCGACGCGTTGCCGACGAAAGTGCGTCGCGAGGAGAGCGGAATCGTGAATCTCGACGACGCAGAGGGTTCGGGTATGCACTGGGTCGCCTATGCGAAGAGGGGCAACAACGCGATCTACTTTGACAGTTTTGGAAATCTTCGACCCCCGAGGGAACTCGAACGATATCTCGGGAGTGACGTGAATATCGTGTACAACCGTCGTTCGCATCAGACGTTCGATCAGAGTATCTGCGGTCAATTGTGTCTGCGGTTCCTCCGAGACGTCGACTGGAAACGTCTCTGAGAGAGAGAAACAATCTCGCTATGTCGCTGACTCTCTCGCTAACCGGAAGAAGCAGCGTCCTCTCAGCCAGCTACTTTCCCGCTCTGGATCTGAGCGGCGACGAATACGAGATAGGTCTCGCGAATTTCGAGACGTACAACACGATACCGAACATTGACTCCACGAACAATAAATTTTACTTCGACATCAACGACGTGATCGCTATTCCCGAAGGATCGTACGAACTGGACGCTATAGATAGATACCTGAGAACGGGTATCCTTCACAAGAAACGCACGATTTCTCCGCACGGAATAAGCGAGAAGAAGAAGAAGAGAGACGACGACTACATATACGTGGACAATAACGATGACGACCGCGAGAAAAGCGAACGCTCGATAATTCTGCGCGCTAACGAGAACACCATGAGAAGCGAGATCAAGTGCGCCTATAAAGTTGACTTCACCAAACCGAACAACATTGGCTCTTTGTTAGGTTTCTCGATACTTCGCGTACTCGAGCCGAATAAATGGCACGCGTCCGACGAATCGATAAATATTATGCGCGTGAATATCATTCGCGTGGAATGCAACGTCACCGCGGGAGCCTATAGCAACGGCAAGCCGGCGCACACGATACACGAATTCGCACCGAACGTTCCACCGGGATATAAACTGTCGGAGACTCCGACGCAGATCATTTACCTTCCGGTCATCGCGCGGAGTATCACCGATATAACGTTGCGCGTCGTGGATCAAATCGGACGATTGATCGACTTCCGCGGGGAGAAGATAACGGTTCGACTACACGTGCGCCGCAGAAGATTAAAAAAAAAAAAAAAATCGGGGACGGATATGTGCGTGCGCGAAAGATGCTTGTTTTGAACGAGTCGTTCGCAAGAGCCACATCCGCCACTGCATCGCCGTTCGACGCTCCGACGAAAGGAACGCGCAAACTGATTACGAGAGAGAAGAAGAAGAAAACCGAACTGAGCGCTGCTAACGTCGCTTTTCTACGATCTCTGGGATTCGTCGTGAGGAACGATCATGGCCGACATCCTGAGTATCGGAGGTGAGCCGATCTTCGACGATCGCATCGTCAAGATAGAGACTCACACTTATAATCCGTATGCCAATACCACGTTCGGACACAGCGATGAAATACGAATTCCGATACAGCAGCAGGATCTGTACACTCTACCCTGCGAAAGTTTTCTGTACATCGAGGGGGTACTCTCCGACGACTTGCCGGAAACGAATTCGGATACGACGATGGACAACAATTGCGTGGCGTTTATGTTCGACGAGATTCGATACGAACTCAACGGCGTGGAAATCGACAGGAACAGAAACGTCGGAATAACCAGTTCGATCAAGAATTTCGTGTCGCTGACCGTCGAGAGAAGCAGGAAACTGCAAAACGCGGGATGGACTGTGATCAAGGAAAACGTGGGACCTCGTTCGAGAACGAAAATCGGTGATTTCAATTTCTGCGTGCCCCTTAACGTACTCCTAGGTTTTTATGAGGATTACAAACGCGTGGTAATAAACGCGCGACACGAACTCATTCTGATACGTTCCCGAAACGACGCTAATTGCATCATCACGAAACCGGAACGCCACAAGAATCCTGCGATTACTCTGTTGAAAGTGCAATGGCGAATGCCGCACGTGGTGCTGAACGATGTCAATAAATTGTCCCTTTTACGAACGTTGGAGAGCGGACGATACCTAAGTATGGGCTTCCGCTCGTGGGATCTGTACGAGTACCCTTTGCTGCAAACCACGAACAGGCATTCGTGGGCCGTGAAAGCGGCGACGCAGCTTGAGAAACCGCGATACGTCATTTTCGCGCTACAAACCGGGAGGTCCAACAACTTATTGAAACACGCCTCTGAGTTCGATGACGGTAATCTCACCAATGTAAAACTGTACCTTAATTCGGATTTTTATCCCTACGACGATATGAATTTGGATTTTGAGAAGCGTAGAACGGCCATACTGTACGAGATGTACGCGAAATTTCGAAAGTCGTATTACGGATGCGAGCGAGAGAACGCTCTCCTAACGATGGAAGAATTCGACAAATGGGGACCGTTCGTGGTCATCGACTGTTCTCGTCAGAACGAATCCGTCAAAAGCGCCACCGTAGACGTTCGCATAGAATTCGATTGCAAACGTAATATAGATTCCAATACGACGGCCTACTGTCTCATCATCCACGATCGCGTGATCGAGTACAGTCCGCTGACCAACATAGTCCGTAAAATCGTGTAAAGGAAAACAAAAGAAGAAGAAGAAGAACGTCTGACGAAATCGCGACAAGTTCAAACAGAGTGGGGGTAGCGACCGACCGTACAGAGAGACGATGTCCGTCGACCGCGACGTACCGATATTCGTGGATCTGCAGGGATTCGTTATCCGCGAACAGTTTACAGTTAAAGAAGTGGCTGTGCTGAGAAACGGAAAGGAACTGATTCACCACGTGTCTCGCGCGCCATTGGCGTGGGATCTTCTAACAAAAGCGGAAAAATCACGGGCGTGCTGGTTGACGGCGAATCATCATGGTCTGAAATGGAACGATGGAGACGTAAATTACGTTCGGGCGAGAACGATCATCCGACGCGCCGTGTGCGACAGGCTGAACTACGAGACGCTCAAACTCATTTACGTGAAAGGCGCTGAAAAGAAAGGATGGTTGGAGGAGATTCTCGGCGACGCTGTCGGCGAATTTAACGTTAAAATCGAGTCGATGGACGTCGAATACGAGGACATCGGTCGACTGGAGACCCTCGGTGCGATCCGATCTTTCCTCTGCGGACGTCACGCGAAGCACTGTGCCATGGAGAACGTGTGCAAGTTACACGATTGGTGGGCGGAACGTCGCGCTCGTCTCGACATTCTGTAACGCTGCGTGTTTCTCGAAAAATTTTATTGTATTATAAAAATGGTGTTTTTTTTTTATTTATCACAGTTCGATATTTTTAAACGTATTTTAACTTAAATACGTGAAGTGGTCAAGTGGATAAATAAGACAACCGTATTATAGTTAACATCGTTTTTTTCTACAAATTACATTTTTTTTTGTTCGCCTGAATGTAAGCTTAAAATATATGTATTTCTTATAGTAATGGTAACATTTCCTTCTTAATATAAGTTTAAACATTCCTGCCTTCCTCACGATCGAGCGTCTAAATCTAACCCATTGTATACTTTATTGCTACAAGAATATATATAATGTTGATAAGAAAAAAAAAAGGTTCACGACGGTATCTTGTAATGTCCCCACGGTAGAGTGTCGTACGAGTCGGAAACGACGTATCGCTTGTCGTCGTACGGGCTGAGAGCGAGTTTCAACTCGGACACGGTGTGCACCTCGTGTAACGTCGAACGAATACACGACTGACGCCTAGACTGCTCCATTTCGTCGTTCAAACAACGCATGTAATCGTCGAACGTTATCGTTCTCGCGACCACGTTTCTCTTGATGCCCTTTATTTTCTTCGTGTCGCTCTTTCCCTCGACCCTCAAGGCGTACATTTTTGACCGCAGTCCAACGAATTCCGTCATGACCGCACCGTCGTTCTCGTCCTTCATCAAACCGGGTATCTTCTTGTTGACGCGCGGCATGCGGTACGCGTTGTTCTCGGGATAGCCGCTCGTGTCGAATTTCGCGATGTCGCGTTTCATATCCTCGTACGCGTCGTCGCACTCGAGAAAATATATGAGACTGTCGGTATCCGTGTACATTATCTTACACCTTTCGCGATGCAGCGGCACCATGTAGTCGTAATGAAAATCGTAGACGCACGTCTTGGATATCTCGAGAATGCACATACCGACGTAGATCGGTTTGTTCAACCTCACCTCGAGCCTGCGAAACTCGACGGCGATTAGATCCTCCGCGAAAACGCTTCGACTGTGAAAATTCGGTTTCGCGATCATCGCCTCCGCGCCGTATCTCCCATCCCAACGCGTTAAGAGACGCACGTCAACGTGATCTCGCACGTTTTCCATAGTCTTGCCGAATACCGCGTTGTTCATCAATTTGTACATTTCTTTCTCAAAATCGTTGCTGGCGCGAGCTCTGAATCCCGTATTGAGCTCTATGTATCCGCGAAGCCACGGAGATTGCGCGAATCGCAGCGCGCGGTGAATCCTCGTGACGCGCAATCCGTATCGCACGCATTGCTGTAGATTACGGTAGTGCAGCACGTAGCGCGCCTTATCGCGGAGAGTGGTAAGGAGTTTATCGCATCGTTTTCCAGGAGGCTTTTCGCGAGTCGGGCAGAACGGAAGGTCAGCGTGAGCGTCGTGAAGTTCGCGCGGATACGCAAGGTCGACCTCCAAGATGTAACCGATAGCAGAGTCCAACGTCACGGACATTACGTCGAGACTCTCCGCGTCGTCGACCCATTGAAACTCAGCGTACGGCAACGGTTCGCACATCGCCCAACCGTACAGATTGTTCACGTCGAGGTACATGAGATACGTCGACGGTTGCGAAGAGTCGTGCGATCGCATGTATTTGTTGTTGGCTCGCGCGTACCTATTGGAGCATTGACTCAGACCGCCGCGGATACCGCGCTCCACGAACATTACCATGTCGATGTCGGTGAGCAATTCGAATTGCACCCCCGTGTACTTCAACATCGCGTCCCACGTGTATCCCGGTAAAGTGTAGTAATGCGCAGGATCCAGTCCATATGTGTCGATACAGGTGTCGCGAAAATTTTCGAAGATATCTGCCAGAAGAAGCACGTCCGTTTTAAGATACAAATCGCTGTACTCGCCAAGATTTTCCGCGCGAAAACAACGCCAGACTGTCCGCGCGTGAGCGTAATCGCTCTCAGTCGCGGTCTCGCCGGTCAACGAACTGTAAAAGGCCTCGCGCGGCGGTAATTCCGTCACCAGCAACTTATCGAAGCCGTCGACGTACTCGTACGGAAATACACCTTTACGCGTGAGCA
Source organism: Temnothorax unifasciatus (assembly GCA_030770225.1). NCBI lineage: Eukaryota > Metazoa > Arthropoda > Insecta > Hymenoptera > Formicidae > Temnothorax > Temnothorax unifasciatus. The sequence continues at coordinate 46,203 of JASTWK010000440.1, read as the reverse complement.
GGTTGAAATCGCTTTCGCTCAGTTCTGCAAATTCCGAACGCATAATTTTCAGCTTGTCCCTATCGAGATACGACGCCAATTTCTCGAGACTGGTGCTGAGAAATTTGAACGAATCCACGAATCGCAACTTCGTGCAGTTTCTCCAATTAACACCTTCCCTTACATTCTTCGTGAACGATATGTACGTCTCTTTCGTGAGCGGTAATAAATCGATGCTACCCTCGAAGCTGTTAGCCATATCCTTGATAATGAAGTGGGCATCGTAACCGGACAAATTGTGAAAGAATACAGGAATAACGTACGAGTCTCTATAATTTAAATTGCAGCGCGGATGCGCGGGACCTCTGTAACGTCCGGTCAAGTGACAGTGATCGCGAACGCGCTGATTCTGCGATTCGAACGGTCTCTCGCATATGTGGCAGCTCGTCGCGCTCCAAAAATTTTGTGTCTCGTCCGGCGTTAGCTCCGCCATGGTCACGTTCGTCATGAGTATCTCTTTAGCGCGATGCGCGATGACGTTGAGCTCGTTGACGAACCACGACACGCAGTCCTCGCCGCGACGAAATCTGTACGCGGGTGGGATCTCGTCGTACGCGCTGCACAGGTAGTATCCCACGCTGAACGGTCTGTGATGCTGATAGGCGTATCTCTTGGCGTTATCGTTATCCAACTCTTCTTTCTCCAACACGCATTCCAGATCGGCGTACACCACGAAGGGAAGTCGCTCCTTCCTACTGTGATCGCGAAAAGACAGCCATTTGTTGTCGTCTTTCGGAAGAACGATGGCGCAGTCGTTCATCTTACCGCAGTCGACGTTGTGAACGGACAATTTCTCGCTCGAGTGAAAGTAGTGTAGGCATCTGAAAAAATATATACATTTTTTTTTCATTTTACATACATCTGATTCGACTTTTTTTTTACCTACCGATCGCATATGTACTTCATGATCTTGGACTTGTTTAACTGAGACCCCACCAATCGCGACAGATTCTTTATCCACGCGAAATGACCGCCGTTCGAGTTGTTTCGCGAATCTGGCAGATACAACAGATTCACGTGTCTGTCCTTCTTATCGTCGGTCAGCTGTAAAGGAACGATCTCGTCCTTCCGTTCCCTCCGCCAAGTGGTGAAAACGTTGACGGACACGTCGTTGAGTCGTTCAAACCTCGAAATTTGCTTCAGGGTCATAGGAAACTCGATCCCTTCGAGATTCAACGCCGTCGCGTAATAGGGATACGAGCTACATCGTTGCGCGTTTCGCTGAACGGGATACAGAGCGGAGATTACCGACCACGCGAAACACGCGTTGTCGTTTGAACGCACGTTGATCACCGCTGTCTTTAGCTTTATCCATCGCGGTATTTCAAACCAACATCCGGCATGCATGGGATTGCACTTGTTCACGTTCACAATCAGGTTCAATATACGCGACAATGCCCAGCCACTGTCGCGTTCCTGAAACTCGTCCAGACCCGCCAGAGTGACATCGATCACGTATCTATCGTACCACACTCGCAAATCGGACGCAGGAAAAAGCTGACGATTTTTCGTAGCGATGCTTTTAACGGCGGTTTGTGCTCCCGCGACGAACTCGCCATTGAAAACAGTGTTGATCTTTAAGCACGCGTGTCTCTCATGATTGACGCTCACTTGTTCGAGCACCGTGTCCCTCGCGTCCTCGAGAAACAGTCGTGGATCGATATGATTCAAGTTTATCACCGCACCGGTCAGTACACGACTGTCGAAAGCCGTTTCAATCTCCGTCCACGAAAGTCGTCTGATCGGTTCGCCGTGACCGGCGCCCACCTGTGCGGAACGTTGACGCAGAGCGTTTCTAGCTTCTTCCAATCGAGCCACTCGAGCGACAAGAGAGTTCAACGTTCCGGTGTACGTCGGGCGAGGTTTCTCTCGACATCTCTCTCGCAGAGACGCGAGACGCTCTTCGAACCGTCGTTCGCACTCGCGATACGCGTCCGACGAGTCGACGCCCGTGGCGAGTTCGACGAGATCGCGATCTTCCTCCTCCGACATTTCTTCAATCGTCGCAACTTCAATCTAATTGCGCGAGGATTAGCGTTCTCTCGCGTGTCGGCGGCGTGAATAAACAGAGACGATCTCCGACGACGATGTTTCGCGGCGGTAAATGCTAAAGTACAAAATTGCGCGAGGATTCGCGTGGCTCGCGCTTATCGCTCGGCGGATGTCAATAGGGCAGCAGATGACCGCGCCCTTGAGCGATCACGCAAACGGAGAGACGATATTTGGCGGTAAATGTTAAAATATAAACTCACGTATGCGGTTTAAAATGACGCGCCCGCATTGTGAGTCAAAGCGCACGATCGATTGTTGTGGACTGTCGATCGATTATCGACGCATCGTCGTCGTCGTGACGGAATCCATCCCCTGAGAGGCGCCTCCGTCGCGCCCCCTCGCACCCTGCCCCCCTGAAAAGCGCGAGAGGGGAATTTCGGAGTGGCGCCCCTCGCGGCCTCCCCTATCCCTTCCCCCAAAAATATCGGTGGAGCGGCAGCAGCAGCGGAGGGGCGGCACCCGCCTGCCGTCGCCATCCCCTCTCCCACCGCTTGCGGCGGCCCCCACGCGTTTCGCTTCCTGCCCCCGACCCGCCGCAAATCGCTCATGTGAGTGAAACCCCCTATAGTATGCCTACTATTGACTAGACCCAACTTTATACGCAATCAAAGGTTCATATGGGTGTTTCTACGTAAATAGCGATTTTTACTGTCCAAGCTTGTTATATGTTTATGATTGAGAGGAGGGTAAGCAATCATTGTGAAAGTTCAATACTGCCATCATATTTGAAGTATCATACAATAATCTGCTAATTGGGGAGTGGCTTATCCAATGGAAACATGCAGAAACTCCTAAAAATGTCAGTTACCTGGCCTGTCCATTGACGAAAATTCTCTATTCCAGTTACACTTACTCTCTCCAATTGCAAACTCAATTGAAAATTTCCCATGTTTATTCAATCATAATATAGAACTAAAATTTTAACATCATTATTAAACATAAATCTCCCTTTGGAACCGAAAAAACCGGCTTCAAACTTGGTCCGGACATTTGGAGTGAAATTGCACATTTTGAATTTAACCGCGGTTCCGCCGTGTTGCATCGATTCTATGGGACTCTCGTGTGAAGATTTCAAGAATTGGACATCAGGTGTGTTGTTTACATTGTTGGTGGTTGGTTGTTTTGAGCGTGATACAATCGTAATCGTGTATTTCACTTGAGAAAAGGTATGTCATAAAATTACGCGTCATTTGCCTGGCACATCTTTTTTTATTATATCGCAGTGAATTTTTCCTTCTTATAGTAAAAATCTAATGATATTCGGTAGGCTAAATTTGATTTTTAATGGAAATTGGTTTACGTCAATTCAGGAGAAAGTGAGATCAATTCAACCATGAAATGTCAGTCTACTGGCATGTCAGTTACCTGGCCATTCATGAGTTTTTACCAATAAATATTGATTCAATGTTTCAAAAATGATTTTTATATTTACAGATGGGTAAAAAAGCGACTCCACGATGTGGAGCTCCACAAAATGTGTCAAAAATGAAGCCACAAATAGCAACCAAATCAGCATTTATCAAATTGAATTTTTTTGCTAATCGTGAATTTATCTCGGGAATAAGTAATTTTAGGAATGTTTTTGACATTTCCTCTCAAAATCACTCGTTGTTGAGGTAATTCAATATTATACTAGACATGCAAAGTCGACTCGTTACTACTTATTTACTAGATCACTGATGAATGAGCCATTACTTTCAGGTTTTTGATGTTGTAGTACGCTGGCTTTCAGGGTATGTTTCTGCTTCTACATTCACTCAAAAACAGGAAAAAAAATTTTTTTTAAGCATGTTTGAAATTGAGAGATTTGCAATCTGAAAAATTGCTATTACGTAGAAACACCCATATACGAAATTTACGAAAACAAAGCTTCCTCTATGAGGAAGCAATATATAACATACAAAACGATCTATATATCTCGTTTACGATAATACTTGTCAAAATATTTTTGTTAAGCATTTCAGAATAATAAAATGTCGAATCAAAGATTTACCGTCACAAAATTCTCCGATGGTATTTAAATAAATTTAGAGCGAGAAAAATATCTTCCTCCAAAAGCGAAAAAGAGTCATGCGCAAGCGTAATTTTACCACCTGTTCCGTGTCCTCCTGTAAAACGTAAGTATACATAATTCTGTTATATTGTACATATACAAAAATATCTTACATTTTGCATTAATATTTTTTATTACATTAATATGTATTACATTAATATTTATTACATTAATATTTCTTCAATATTCTGTATTGATAGGTCAACGACAGTGCAATTCATCAATAACTTGTTCTCGGGATTTGTTTAAAAAATACAGTGAATCAGAAAAGAATTCAAACTCAAACTCCCACTCATTTTTACAAGGTAAGCATATTCGTTACATCCAATTATGTAATATAATTGTACATATATGTATTAAATTTCATATCTATGCATAATAATATTATTGTAATTAACTAATTAAGGAGGGAGGGTCAAATAAATAACTTAAATCGCGCTTAAATTTTGCGATTTAAAAAAAAATAATAAATCGATTGTTTTGAAAATTAGTGCATATTTTTATTTAGTATTTAAACTACACACAGGAATTTTTTTATGTAAAAATAATGAAAATTCAATAGCTAGTTGAAGTTGCCTCCTCATGAAACGCGCCGAGAATCGCAGAAACTGCTCTAATTGAAAAAAATCTAAAATTAAAAAAATTATAACACTTTTTAATTGTCATTATTTTTTTTAATTTTAGATTTTTTTCTTAAATAGGTTCATGCTAAGCGTTTTTTCATAAATTGATGAAATTTTCCCCGAATTTTGATTTCAGATGATTAGAGCGGTCTCTGCGATCCCCGGCGCGTTTCATGAAGAGGCAACCAGCCTACTGCTCAATAAATTTTCATTATTTTTACATAAAAATATTCCTGTGTGTAGTTTATATACTAAATAAAAACATGCACTAATTTTCAAAACAATTGATTCATTATTCTCTTAAAAAAAATCGCAAAATTTAAGTCATTTACTTGACCTTTCCCCCTTAATTACCTCTTATTTTGATTATTAAATAATGTAATTATTATAGTATATATTTCAGACATAGATAAAATATATCGTCCAATAAAGATAAAGAAAAGCGTAATACTGCCAACACAAGATCGAAGAAGTGCTATAAATTATAATAATAAAATTGAAGAAGTTGGTCGATGAAGAGACACGGTAGTGTCTCGCGCCAAGTACACGCGGAGCGAGACCAACCGTGACTCTTTTACGCGACGCGACGATTTGCAAGTACTCGAGATGTTGAGATCTCGATAACGAGTGAACGGATCAAGTTCTAAATAGGCTTGATCGATAGCTTGGGGTCGATTTGGGGGGGGGGGGTCCGTTCTTTTCATTTTTCCGCTACGTGCCCTACGAGCGGAGATATTGCGACGCAAAGTCCAAATGTGAAAATTTATTTTTAAGATACTTCTTCTTCTACGTCGACCGCTCTCATCTATATAACCGAATATAACATACATATAACAGAGAAATGTCACTTTCACTTTTTCGACACTGGCGGCTAACGGCGTTAGTATCGCATTGCAGTACAGTCTGCAGTGCAGACAGCGCGGACAGTGCGGACAGCGCGCTGTCACAGTTAACCTATTATAACCTAACACGGTAGTGTCCCGCGTCAAGTACGCGCGGAGCGAGACCGACCGTGACTCTTTACACGCGACGCAACAATTAATATTTTTTCTGATTCAAGGTAATTTTTTTATATTTACATGTAATTATCCTATTGTTATACGACGCGAAGCAAGACCGCATCGTGACTCTTTTACGCGATTAAGTGCATGTGACAGGAATTATAATAGTTGACGTTTATTACGTGAATATTACTTCTGTAGTAACTTATACGAACGATATCATCGTACTATAAATCTCCTGTTTATGCGGAGGAATTATCGTATTGTTCGTAAGTTACTACAGAATTAAGTAACGCTCGCGTATACGTAGTATAGGTTAGATTACAAATAGGATTCTTACAAATTTTACATAAAACGCGAGATTCACTTATGGGAGCTTTCCAGCAAGCGACACAAGTCGACACAGGTATCGTTTTATCTTTGTTACTTATTGTCAAAAAAGAAAGATAGAACGAACGTTTGTGTCGACTTGTGTCACTTGCTGGAAAGTTCCCTATGTATGCAAGTTTAATGCGAAATAATTTTCCTAATGTTAAAAATAACACGAAGTTATATATGCGGTTTGACGTAAATATATATATATATATATAATTTCTGCCCAGTGCTCTGAATGTTATGTGATTTAAGACGAAGATGAAGCTGAGATGTCTTCTGACGAAGACAATGCCGAAAAATCCCCGCAGTCAGAAAATGTGCAATCTGATGGCCCCGCGATTAAGAAGATTAAGAAAAATCCAGATGTAGATACAAGTTTCTTGCCGGATAAGGAAAGGGAGGAGGACGAAAATAACTTAGGGAAGAATTGAGGCAAGAATAGGGTAAAAAGCAGAACACGTTGAAGGAAGAAGAAATTGAAGTCACATTCAGTTATTGGGATGGATCTGGCCATCGTCGGAGTGTTACAATGAAGAAAGGTGAATGTCTCAGTGATTTAGAGATACTCCAGTGTCAATTTTGGAGTAACATTGGTGTGATATATAATGTTCTGCAGCATAAATTACATTTTCAGATACAGGTAATTCTATCTATCAGCTTCTTCAGAGATGTTTAGAAGTTCTGAGGCGTGAATTCAGCGAGCTTAAAACAGTAATGGCAGATCAGTTAATATATGTTGAGGAGGTTCTTATATTACCGCACCATTATACGTTTTACAATTTTATTGTAACTAAGGTAAAGATACTAAATGATAAAACTTATGAAGCAATATCACAATGTTGGCATGTTATTTTAACGTATGTAAATTGCAATTAGGCACGAGGAAAGAGCGAGCCCCTGTTCACATTGACGTTCACGATGATATTCGTGTTATGCACGATGCTTCTTTCGAAACCGAAAAATCACATGCCGGAAAAGTTTTACTTAGGTATTTATCATTAAAAGAATACTTTGTATAATTCTCTTTTATGTTATTTCTCATTAGATCATGGTATGAAAGAAACAAACACATTTTTCCAGCAAGTAGATGAGAATTTGTTGATCCAATGAAAGGTAACGACAAGTATACAGTGTCGGATAAAAATAGGAAGACAGATAAAATCTGATAAACTTAGATTCAACGAATTGTCCAATTACGTTTAAAGTATTCAGATTCAAAGGACTGTAATTTAGTAGAGCTACATAATCGAGTAAATGAATTAAATATTATCACATAACTAAATGAATTAAAATTACAGTCCTTAAAAATACAATGTAGCTACAATATATATATGTATATGTGTATATATATATGGGGCATTCCACGCCAAATCGGACACCATTCAGCTTTTGCATCTCCGATTTTTTTGCAAATTTTTTATGTTTTAGTATTGGTTGAAAAAAACCTTCATGATTTTTTTCAAATTTTTTTGTCAAACCGTTTTCAAAATATCGATTTTTGAAAAAATTACTTTTTGAAGATTTACTTTTTTTTTAAACGCCCATAACTTTACGAAAAATGGGCCAAATGGGACGTTTTTTTTTTTTGAAAATTTGTCTTTTTAAACACACTTTGATAAAAATATCAAAAAAAAATTTCAAACTGTATTTCTATAAGATTTTCAAATTTTTAACACAAATTGTTGATTTACAAAAAACACGTACTGATCGATTTTCTCCAAAATTTTTTGTAAAAAACTATCATCGATTCACAATTTTAAGCCTAAATTTATAATGGGATAATGACGGGATCTTTTTTTTTCGATTTTTTAATTTTCATCTTTTATTTATCTGTGCTGGAAAATATCTGAAAAGAAAAAATAATTTACACAGGAACTACTATTAATAATTATCTGCGACATAGTGATTACTAAATAGTTTACAAATTGATTTCAGGAAAAAATACAGTTGAATTAAAGCGTTTATTATGCTTGATAAATTTTTTTTTATTAAGTAGCGTTTATTCAATCATTTGTTTATTAAATGTTAAAGATATATGTTTTTTTAAATAAATAACAATGACTGTTGCCGATAAGCCTGAAAAAAAGATTTATATATATTTTTCAGCACGGATCTATTTTTTTTCGATTTTTTAATTTCCATCTTTTATTTATCCGTGCTGAAAAATATATATAAATCTTTTTTTCAGGCTTATCGACAACAGTCATTGTTATTTATTTAAAAAAAAACATATCTTTATCATTTAATAAACAAATGATCGAATAAACGCTCCTTAATAAAAAAAATTTATCAAGCATAATAAACGCTTTAATTCAACTGTATTTTTTCCTGAAATCAATTTGTAAACTATTTAGTAATCACTATGTCGCAGATAATTATTAATAGTAGTTCCTGTGTAAATTATTTTTTCTTTTCAGATATTTTTCAGCACGGATAAATAAAAGATGAAAATTAAAAAATCGAAAAAAAAAGATCCCGTCATTATCCCATTATAAATTTAGGCTTAAAATTTGTGGAATCGATGATAGTTTTTTACAAAAAATTTTGGAGAAAATCGATCAGTACGTGTTTTTTGTAAATCAACAATTTGTGTTAAAAATTTGAAAATCTTATAGAAATACAGTTTCAAATTTTTTTTTGATATTTTTTATCAAAAGTGTGTTTAAAAAGACAAATTTTCAAAAAAAAAACGTCCCATTTGGTCCATTTTTCGTAAAGTTATGGGCGTTTAAAAAAAAGTAAATCTTCAAAAAGTAATTTTTCAAAAATCGATATTTTGAAAACGGTTTGACAAAAAAATTTGAAAAAAATCATGAAGGCCTCTTTCAACCAATACTAAAACATAAAAAATTTGCAAAAAAATCGGAGATGCAAAAGCCGAATGGTGTCCGATTTGGCGTGGAATGCCCCATATATATATATATAAATATATATATATATATATATATATATATATATATATATATATATATATATATATATATATATGTATGTATACACATTACAATCTGTTGTATAATGAATCAATTGTACGATGAAACAAAGTTATTTATCTGGTTATAATATTTACAGTCCTTTGAATCTGAATCTTTTAAAAGAAATTGTTCATTGAATCTAAGTTTATCAAATTTTATCTTTCTTCCTATTTTTATCCGACACTGTATACTTGTCGTAACTTTTCGTTGGATCAAAAGGTTCCCATCTACTCGCTGGAAAAATGTGTTTGTTCATCTTGTATTATGATCTAATGAGAAAAAATTAAAAAATAACATAAAAGAGAATTATACAAAGTATTCTTTTAATGATAAATACCTAAGTAAAACTTTTCCGGCATGTGGTTCCTCGATTTCGACAGAAGCATCGTGCATAACACGAATATCATCATCGTGAACGTTAAATGTGAACAGAGGCCCGCTCTTTCCTCGTGCCTATAAACTTAACTGTATGTTGTATGTAAATAAATATAGAGAAATATTTTCCGTGCAGGTGTATTATATCGTGCCATATACGCAAGTCTTTGCGACAGATAGCATCGTCTTGGCAAGATGCATTGTGGACATATGTGAAGAGCCTTCTAGATATCGAATCAGCACTGAGGTTAAATGTGAAATGTGATGGTGAAAATATATACAATTATGCCGGAGGAATATTGGAAAAATAAAATCTCGTTGGAAGACGTGTTCAAATAATTGCATGTGTCGAAAAATTCAGTAATATGTGCCCAATCTAACAAACCCGATCATTTAATTCAAAAATATATAATATTAGATCAAATACCAAAGTTGATGGAAGAAATTTAAAGTATGATTGATATCGGCGTCTGCGACTCGCAGTTCCTCAGATTCCTGTATAGATATACATCGCGCCAATTTGTTTAAGACTGCTTCATCATTGTATAATTTGCTCTTTGATAATGTTATCCGATACACAGGATACAACTTTTAAATAGTTATATAGTGAACAAAATAGCGGTAATATTAATGAATAATGCTAAGTGACTTCCTACTATGAAACTGCAGAGATGCGATAGAATTAAAATGTTGGTATAGAAACGTTGATTATATGGATGTTGTAATATTTCTGAAGGACGCAATGTCTATTGATCAATTTACGATTGTACAAGTAAACTTTGCAATTTAGTTATTAGGTTAAATTTTTATTTAACGTTGATATTGCGCAGTGTTATAGGTGTGATATTATATTAAAATAAATCAGATTAATCAATATTTTAGTTATATATTTACAATCTAATTGGACAGTAATATACAATGATTGATTTAATCAATAACATAGCAGGCAGTTGTAAAAGTTTTCATATTCTCATCTCTTGTTCTTTAAACAGATATTCAGATACAAAAATAAACTTACGCAAAATAGTAAAGATAATTATATTAAAAAAATTATGATGGATAATTACGGATAATACATCATAAAATCTTGATTTAAGCATATTCTTGTGCAATATAGGTCATAAAGAAATATCAAAGAAAAGAGGTAACATGAATCTGTCATACTTTTTATAAAAATCTTGTTTTCCATAAGTACTGTGTCTTTCCCTATTTAACTGCTCAAGGATGATTGTAAAATATTAAGGAATTATCTATGTGTTTACATATGTGACTTCATCAACGTTTCATACAAGATTGAACAGTATAAGAAGAGATAGCACAGAATCTTTGCGCATTACGCACGTTGCACGCTTTCCTTTGTTAACATCGAACCTGTAAATACGGCATTTCTTCATGAAACTAATTCGTTCCGCTAATATTTACAATAACGTATTCAAAGATACATTAATTTCAATGGTAATCGTAATTCAGATCTATTACATGTAATATACATTAAATTTATGACACTTAAATCATCATGACACGTAAAAGTGGTGCTGATGTTTGAAGGAAAATAAGAAGATTCACCACAGAGAGAACAGTAGTAAAACATATGACCGAAATCACGTTCTTTTATATGCTCTACGAGTGAGAGATTTGATAAATAGATCGCATAACTATATCGGAAGTACGCGATTTAGTCAATTTTATTTTCACACTATGCTGACTTTTTATCTTTGATAGTGTTAGGTAAGTATCTCTAATCTCTAAGTTTAGGAAACATTATTAATTGATGTTTAATCATTGTTAACGCTTCCGTTATCGTGATTCACTTATCGATTTATGTTGAAATTTTTTTACAATAAATTTGTCATAATTTATTTCTATTATCTTAAGTTAATGTATACATTTATATATGTACCTGTGTGCCACTAGAACATCGTCGCTGCTCGAGACTAACTGTCATTGATCGCGCATCATTCGTATTTATATTTTATTTCCACTTGCAAATTTTTTTCATCATTTTATTTCAGTGTAGAAATGGTAGGTACTTGATATCCTGGAAAATATCCAAGAAACTGTCTATTCAATTAAATTCCGCGCGCGAGATAGATTTGGAAGGATAATGGCGAATTCTTTTTGCAGAGAGAACACGTCTTATCTATAGCATTAACATTCAATATTTCGTACGGCCAAATATATTATTACATTACTTTGTATAAGTTGATATCTGGCAATAAAACGGACTTTATAGTGGTAATAATTAAAGTCACGGCGTAACAAGGGCGCATTCTCCTAAGTATTGTTAGAGAAACACCTATTGTTTCGTAAGGCGCAATAATTTAAGTTCAAGCGAGAGAGATGTGTAACTACGATCGGAGATGTAACTACTAGATAATCACAGAAGAAAAAGTGTATGTAAAAAAAATAAACTGTGTATTAGATTGTATACTCGCATTGGCATTTTTCTTATATAGCGATCTTGTATATGTACGTTGTTTATTACGATGCAAAATATAAATCGAATATGTATGATCAACAGATGGAATGATTTCTTTCCTCCGTATTATATTATTTTTAGAAAAAGTTTGTAAGAAATAATTTTTACAAGCAACATAATATAGATGCATATTTTATACAAAAGCAATGTCCGGCAATGTATATATTATTAATAACTTCAAATTAATTATTACAAATTTCAGATTAAGATGCGTAACACTATAAAAAGGCGTGATATCTGTACAAAATTACCTTTTTAAAAAAACTTGCACATTGCTTCCTCATAGTTTTTAAGTGTGCAAGTAGAAACCTTCGATGACAAAGCTTCCTTTATGAGGAAGCTTTTATTTTATTCGATGCATAATTATTAGTATTTATTTATTTGTTTTGGCTTCCTCATAAGCTTTTATTTTATTCGATGCATAATTATTAGTATTTATTTATTTGTTTTGGCTTCCTCATAAAGGAAGCTTTGTCATCGAAGGTTTCTACTTGCACACTTAAAAACTATGAGGAAGCAATGTGCAAGTTTCTACTTGCACCATTTTTTATTGTAATAAGTTTTATTGTGACTAATATCTGTTATACTAATTTATGATATACTATTACAAAAATCAATTAAATAATTTATGTTTTTAGTAAAATTAATCTCTACTAATTGTAGATATTTTTTATTTCTATTTGGTTCAATCGATTAGTTAATTCTTTTACGGAAGTAATGTACAACTTTCTAATTTACACATTTTAAAATTATTTTTAATATCGCGTTGTATTTTTCACTCAAGTAAGTTGATTCGACCCAACTTTATATACGATTAAAGGTCCATTTGCGAAGTCTATATATGGATCATGTAGCCTAAACTCTCAAAGTCATCATCGATTTTTTTTTTTGTTATAAGAAGACTTTTTTAAATATGTAAATCTTTATATCTACATATATAAAATAGAATGTATGTATGTATGTATGTATGTATGTATGTTTGTTCTTTATACACTCTTAAACTATTCGATCAAATTTTTATCAAAAGTATATAAAAAATCACGACAATAGATTTCCTCGTTACCCATGAGGTACTATTGTTAACGCGTTTTTTTTTAAGTGGTTTCCCCTGTAGGCCTAGTCCACTAAAAAATAATATAATCGAATTTGGTTTTTTATGATTATAATTATAACAGAGAAGAAAATAAAACTATATATATTATTATACATATACTCTTAGAGATAAAGTAAAAAATTTAGAATATTTTTTCTATTCTTTCATTATATTTTTTACTGTATATGTGTATACATATAAAAACTCGAGTATTTTCTAATATTATTTTTTACACATTCGTCTTTACGACAAATATGATATCTTGTTCAGACACGATGCCTTGTTCAGATACGATGTCTTGTTCAAACACGATGTTTTGTGCAGACATTATATTATTTACACACTCGTTTTTATGACAAATATGTATTTAAAGTTTTTTTCTTGTAAATGTTTTTCCAAAAATCCACCTTCAATATATGTGTCATAATTAAAGTCACCTAATATTATCCTTTCCTTACTTTTTGTCTTGCTTAAAATATTATTTAGTTCTTGCTTAAACATACTTTTATTAACTCCAGGTGATTTGTAACCGGTAATGATCTCTACTTCATTTATTTTTATGAGAATCAAGTCAATATGACATTGTTGTCCATTTATAATTTCATCTTTTTGTATATGTTCTATAATTAATCCTTTAAATTCTTTCCTAATGTAGCATATTATCCCTCTCGCTAAACGTTTTTCATAATTATCACTTCGGAAAATAATATTAAATCCTTCAATCAACACATTATCTGTTGATATTGTTTGAGATTTTGCTAAAATTAATAAATCTGCTTGTTTGTACCATTTATCACTTGAAATATTCATTAAATTTTTATTAAGAGATCTTACATTCTGGTATATTATTTTCAATCGATTTCCTATTATTTCTTTTGAATACGAGAAATTGACATACTTTTCTTCTTTTAGGCGTTTTATTTCTATCTCCAATGGATTATTAGACGCTGGTTTTTTAGGAGGTATGAAACTACCCAGTATCGTTAAGTCGGTTAATTTTCTCACTCTGCTCAATGCAACGTACAACATTGACCTTTTCATACAAAAATTTTTTCTCAAATCAATACAAACTTTATCGTAGGTTTGACCTTGGCTTTTATGGATTGTTAATGCTTCGGCCGGCGTGATTGGAAATTGTTGTCTTACTATTTGATACCCCATTCTTTCATTTATGTTCAAAACGATAGAAAGTGGTGATATTGGCACCAAATTTTTTTCCATTGAATTTTCATTCATATAGTTTACGTATGGTCTCCTATGTTCCTCGCCAATTCTATAATTATTAAAATCTAACCATATTTTATTTGGTTCTTTTGTTCCTTGTTTAAAAGTAATGTTCTTTAAGATGCCACAAGCTCCGTTTACTAGGCCATCTTCTACATCTATGTTAGTAACTATCATATATTTAATTCCCAACTTTAATTCTATTTTGTATGCCAAACCACCACATTCTGTTCTTTTTTTATTTTTTAAGGATGTCAGTAATTTATTTCGCAATTTACTATTAACTTTTCCTAAAATTGAATCTTTGGCTATATATTCATATGCAATACCTTCATTTAATTCAATTTTATGTTTATTAAAACAATCCACTGATTGATTATCTGCATATAATCTGATTGCATCTTTAGGAACAAATTCTTCTGTTGTTTCTCTTGATTTGATTAGAGCAATATCTTTCTCTGTCATTGTTCCTCTAGCAAGGTTGTTGAGTGCGACAATAAATGTTAAATCCTCTCTCTTTGTCTCATTATTTCCGTCAACTCAAAATATTCAAATCCTTTCCAAAGAATATTTTCTGAAAATACGCTTAACATGCTTGATTTCGGGCACAAATATATTGAAGAATCCATTACTGGAGGTAATTGATAAAGATCTCCCACCAAAAGAACAGATACTCCACCAAAACTTATATTACGACCCATTAACTGTCTTAATCTTGTATCAATTCGACTTAACATCGTACTACCTACCATCGAAATTTCATCTATAATTAATAATTTTAAATCAAATAAGTTTTCGCGAATAGTATTTGCAACGTCTGCAGACAATTCTGGCATTTGTCCTCCAAACTGTGTTACTGGTAAGGCAAATCCAGTGTGTAACGTAACTCCACCTATTAGAAATGCTGCTTTTCCGGAGGGTGCGCATAACAAAATTTTTACCGAATTGTTTTTTTCACCTGGTAATTTGTCGAAATATTTACTTAATAACTGATAAATTGCGTTGATTAGTGTACTTTTTCCCACGCCCGCTGATCCACTTATGTACAGTTTTATTGGTAATTTTTTGGTTTTAAAACAATGTAAAATGTGCATTACAATTTCTCTCTGTTTGTCGTTTAATTTTTGAATAATACTCATCATTTCTTTTTTTGAGGCTTTAGGAGGAGTATTTATTTTCCTTCTTTTCTCCTTAGAGTAATCCGCGATACCTGTTTGACAAAAAATATCTATTTCCTCTTCATTTTGGATTTTGCTTTTCATGAAAGAATCTTCATCCTCATCTTCTATTTCATGTTGATCTTTTTGTGCTTGTGCTAGAGCATTGTCTAATTCTGCATCTCCCAGCACTGAATATTTCTTTCTTGTTTTATCAATTAACTCTATATTTTCTTTATAAATTTTTTCACAATTTTTAGTTTCTATATCATTTATTTCGTTTTTCCAAGGGAAAAACAATAAAATCTGTTCTCTGAAATAATTATAACGATTCTCTTGCAATTTGTATCGTCGAAATCTAATAATTTTCTGTTTTTTTCGTTCTCTAATTTCAATGTTTTCATTATATTCATTCTCATTATCACTTTGGTATGTAGTCCTCTTCTCTTCATAGTTTGCTGCGAATTCGGCAAGACAAACATCAGACAATTTTTGATAATTCCGATTCTCGTACTTCTCAATTATATTTTGATAGTATATATCTGTGGATTCGTCATCCAATTTTTTTATTTGTTTATCATTTTTCAACATTCGCACGCGATCCTTTTGTGGTACAGTGTTAATATAAACTACAGCTCTACTGCATAATGAAAGAGGTAGTCCTAGGACATGATATACTGCTTCTTGTGCAGACATAGTATTACCATTTATAAAAACGTTTGCGAACTTTCTAAACTTTTGTCTAATATTTAAATTGCCATTTTCCAAATCTTTTGCTGCTTCTCTGAGTAAACGCGAAAGTCCAGCATCTACTTTTGTTACGTAATTAATCATATAAGAAGCACAACTATAAGGATCTAATACAAATTGTATATCCATGTTTGATTCAAGAAGTGTCAATATGGTTTTATTGTATGCATTGATCGCTACTTCATTACTATTTCTTTTTAAGAAAATTTTAGTTCTGGATAACGTGCTTCGAATTGTATGAATATAATCACTTTCACTAATTTTTAATTGTTCCAACATCTCTTTGAATGATACGTGTATATTTTTTTCGAAAAATTTTTGCATCAAGTCTCTAATTTTTTTTCTATTTGTTTTATCATTTTTTGTCAATTCATTTTCAGCTAATGGTTTTAGAATCCTTGTTTCTTTCATTACAAACATTGGAATATTAAACCGACATATAGATTTATTTTTACGTCCTTTGTAACAAGTTGGTGTATGCCGATGAATTTGCAGACGTATCAAAGGATTTTCATCATCGTATGCACATGTAATGTTTTTATCAATCCACTCTACTAATTTTTGATTCTGTTCTTCATTTTCTTCGTCATAAATGGGTGCATTTTTGCAAAATAAAAGATTATGCGTATGGACACTACCTCTGGCTTGAAACTCACGTCTCTGAAAAAAATCAATCACATTGTTTTCTCCAAATGGACCATATTCATTTTGGAGTATTGACATAATCAAATTGAATCTTTCTTCAATATATCTGACACATGTAACAGGATCCTCTCTTATCAACTTTGTTTTCTCTGCAATGTCCATATGTATTGCATCATATGTTTTGATGGTTTTATTTACACTTAATTTATATAAAATTTTCAATGAATCAGTGTTTTTTAGTTCACATGCGGATAGTGTAAGAAAAAATGTAGGAACCCCACATTGTCTTATCATACTCATTAAATGTTTTTTCTTGCTTTCCCAATAAGATGGTGATGATCTTATCTGTTTCAGAAATTTGTACCCATCGTTATGACGTATGGAATCGTTTATAAAATTCGCATCTTTAATTTTATCAGCTGTTAGATTATCATTTCTTTTTAGTCTCCTTAAACAAATATTTATATTTGATATTATTGACTTTTCCAATTTCTGTTTAGCCATAAATAAAATTCTTGTAGGATGACAAGATCTTCTATCTCTGTGCCTTGCTTCAAATTTGATTCTTTCAGAATAGGTTAATTTATTTTTCTTATCTAAAATTTCTCCACCAAAAATTTTTGAAAAACACAATTCGTCGACATTTTCTGTCATATGCCATGGGACAGGATATTTATCTTGTCCTGGAGCTATGATTTGAACATTTGAGGATATTTCTTTGTTTCTATCTACAATAAGTACTTCATCATTTGGTTCGTAATAATCAGATTCTTCCGAATCCGACTTATTTTCGTCTTTAACAAAAACATTGGGTTTTAGATTAGAGGTGCTTTCGCATTTATCATCATTATCGACAATAAATTGTAAATCTGTTTTGAAATTTCTATTATATTTTTTAAAAAAATCATCGTCAATGTTTATATTGTTTTTTTATATATAATGGCGTTTGTATTAAGTACTCCAAAGCTTCACATATTTTTGCTGGTTTAATAGTTTCATACATATAATCAGACTTATGTTCCATGTGTCTTTTCAGCTTTATTTGTATTGTCGACATTTCGTCAAAAGTTCTTGGTAAAACATTTACCATCTCATTAATTTCAACTTGAAGATTAACTATACTTCCTTTCAAAGATAATTGTGGATTAATTGCATACGGTTGCAACGCTTTAATTTGCATAAATGGTATATAAGGTGAAACCATTCGTTCTTCTAAGGCGGTCAAGTTGGTCACCTCTTTTGGTACATTTGAATAACTTAAATCTGCATTTGATGCTGTTTTTGGTATTTCTCCTGCTGTAATGTATTTTTTACAATTTTTGCAGACATATTCCGACGAGTTATTTTGTATTTGTTTAATAAATGTATTAATCGCAACATTTTTTTTAGATAACTTTTTTTGTAATTTAGTAAAACTAATTCGTTCAACTGACTTTTCGAAAAACAAATTTTCACAACATAAACAAACTTTATCAGGTCCTTGTTTTCTGTTTTGTAAAAATTTCATAATTAATAAATTTTGATGATATTCATTATCGTGAATATCACTTTTAATCTTATCCTGAACAAAATTGCTGATATTTTCACGAAATCTTAAAAAATCGTCGAGTCTCAATAATCTCTTGGATTCAATGTTGCGTTTTCTTTCTTTCGTGATAAAGTTAAAATCTTCACGCAAAATAATAATCTTATGTCTGTTTTTAATTTGTTCACTTATTCGGTAATCTGTATTTTCTCTTGTAATTTTTATTCTTTTTACATTTTTTTCCTTCTCTAATTTTCTATATAACGATTCATTTCGAACATTTTTTATTCTCTGCAAATTCTTTTCTTTCTCTGCTTCTTTATATGTCAAATTTTGACGTGTTTTTGTCGTTCTTTTCAAATTTTTTTCTTTTTCTGCTTTTTGATACGCTAGATTTTGACGTGTTTCTGTCATTCTTTGCATATTTTTATTTTTTTCTGTTTCTTTATATGCCAGATTTTGACGTTTTTGTATTATTCTTTGCAGATTTTTTTCTTTTTCTGCTTTTTGATACGCCAGATCTTTACGTGTTTCTGTCATTCTTTGCATATTTTTATTTTTTTCTGTTTCTTTATATGCCAGATTTTGACGTTTTTGTATTATTCTTTGCAGATTCTTGTCTTTCTCTGCTTCTTTATACACTAGATTTTGTCATGTTTGCATCATTCGTTGTGTGTTCTTGTGTCTTTCGACTTCCTTGTATATCCATTTTTTTCGTATTTCTGTTATTCTTTGTACATTTCTGTTATTCTTATTCTTTTTCTTTTCTCGTTTACTATACGAAGGATCTTGTCGTAATCTTTTCATTCGTTCAACTTTTTTTATTCTTTTTTTTTCTCGATGTAAGTCTTGTTTTCTCTCATTTGCAATCTTATTTGCAAATTCATCTTTCTTAATATCATTAATATCATTCTCCGTTATGTTTTTCTCATCATCTGAAGAACAATCACGTTTTCGCTTCATGTTTTTTTGTATATTTCGTTATTTATATTTATATTTTTTGCCAATTTGTGATTTACTTATAAATTTTTGTTTTACAAGAATTTGGCGGGCTTTTTATTTATTTCTTTAAATGTTAAGCAACAATTAACTGGTAAATTTTCTTTAAAAAATATATTTTAAACACGTTTTATGTATACTTACTTACCCTTATAGGGTTAATTATATGATTGTGCCGTTCTATACTTCGTTGAACGAGATGATATTTGGGTCTGACGTAAACTCGTTCGTTTTACGTAGGTCTTTAATTAAAAAATTATAATTATATTTTTTATTTCTATGGTGGAAATATTTTTCCTAATCTATATATATAAAGTGAACGTTTCTTCTATTTTGTAATAATACTTTCCACAACTAAGTTCTTGTTCGCGAGATATTAGTTAATATTCGACATGTAGAGTTTTTAAAACGTCAATAGAAAGTTCCGTAAAATTTAAAACAAGATTGATGTATATTATTGAAATATATATTATTAACATTATTAATTGCATTATTTCCCGGGAAAAAAATTATATATAATTATATATAACTAGCTGGTTACCCGGAGGACATATGTGATAAGACATGTTATAAATATCTTATTCTTCTTTTAATAAATAAATGTAATAAACAATTTTTAAAGACTCGCCTAATCGGAAGTTGTTGACTTACAATTTCGGAAACCTTTTTATTCAACAATGACACAAACGATCAAACAATGTATTTTCCACTAAATATATTTTATTATGTAATAATTTCTATAATAATTATATAATAAATTATCTTTCACCAATCATCAAATATAATCTCAAGTATTGAATAACTGTATTTGTGGTAATGTCATGATTAAACAATTTTAAAAAATTAAAAATTATATATGTCGTCAACTTCCATTGAGATAAAATTCATTAAATCTTGTCTATTACAATAAATAAATATTTTGCAATAAATTCTGCATGTAATGATAAAAATTTACAGTAATTCTCTTTAATATAAAATTGTTCCAAACTTATATTTATTTAAAACTTTGTTTAAATAAAGTTAGTGTTTTTTGAAGCTTTATATATAAAACATATATATATATATATATATATATATATTATAAATACCTTATTCTCCTTTTCACTCTTTTTCTCTTATTATCTTTTTCTTTTTCTTTCTCACTTACTGTTTTAAGGAAATTTTAGTGCAAATTAAATGTTACACCTTTCTCTTTCTACTTCTCTCTCTCTTTGTTAGTGAGGAAACATAAATTTATAAATCCGATTCTAAATACAATATTAATAAGTAGAGGATATAGGCCGATTCCACCCCGGGGGCTCCGAGGGGGGGTGAGGGAGGGGGGGTATCGGATTACGCGGGGGGGGAGGGGGCGGGGTATCGGGTTACACAGGGGTATCGGATTACGCGGGGGGAGTGAGGGGGAGGGGGCGGGGTATCGGGTTACACAGGGGTATCGGATTACGCGGGGGGGTGAGGGGGAGGAGGAGGGGGCGGGGTATCGGGTTACACAAGGATATCGGGTTACACAAGGATATCGGATTTCAAGGATATCGGGTTACACAAGGATATCGGGTTACACAAGGATATCGGGTTACACAAGGATATCGGGTTACACGGGGGTATTGGATTACGCGGGGAAGGGGGGAGGGGGAGGGGTGACCTTGGCATACCAAGTGTATGACTCACCGGGATGACTCACCGGGATGACTCACCGTGATGACTCACCGTGATGACTCACCGGGATGACTCACCGTGATGACTCACCGTGATGACTCACCGGGATGACTCACCGTGATGACTCACCGGGGGATGACTCACCGGGTGATGACTCACCCTCGTTCGCGGTCGAGCCGCGGGTCCGCGAGTCCGCGCGGGGGGTCCGCGATCGCGCCGCGGTCGCGCCGCGGGTCCGCGAGTTCGCGCGGGGGGTCGCGCCGCGGGTCCGCACGGGTGGTCCGCGTTTGCGCCACGGTCGCGGGTCCGCGAGTCCGCGCGGGAGGTCCGCGGGTCCGCGCGGGGGGTCCGCGTTCGCGCCGCGGGTCCGCGCGGGGGGCTCCGCGTTCGCGCCGCGGTCGCGGGTCCACGGGTCCGCGCCGCGGGGGAGTCCGCGTCGCGGGGTACGTTCGCAACGACGCCGCTAGGCGGTGCATAATAGTAAGACTAACTCGTTAGCGCACTAAGCAGGAGCAAGACATTTTGTCGATGACGCGTCGAACCTGTCGGAACATGTTCGTCGTAAACATATTTTTTCTGGGAAAAGGGGGTGTTATCTTGCGTAGACTAAACAATTTTGCACTATTTTTTACGACGCAGTACGCGAGACAAAGGAAAAAAATGACGTCACCGGGACGATGATCGAAGCGATGATAAAATTTAGGTAGGGATGGACGCAAAGAAATTACATCGTTCGTTTTAGTTGTAAGAAAGTAAGTCTGTTTATTTAACTGTTCTTTTTATTACATAATATATCTTACGTGCTAAAAACTAAAGCTGCGAGCTCACAATCGATGAGCTGATTTGTATTGAACGCATCGCTAGCGTATATTACATTCGACGCTTCCTTGGGATCCGTCACAGTGGACGCGATATCGGAGAACTGCGCAAACTTTGCGTCGACTGCCGCAAGTATTCTGATCAGTCGATCGAATCTCGCATCGATGCACCGATCGAGATTGAACATACGACGCAACGTCGATTCGGTCATCATCAAGCGTACGTTTACAGATTCGAGACGTATGAGTTTGACGTTATTAACCAACGTACAAACTCTCACCGTTAGCGGTCCAACGTTAATAAAACTGTGGATATCTTTGATGTAGTCGTTGCGAAGGAAATTATGAATGTTGCGTCGTTGCTCGTAGAGTGCCTTCCACGTTTCGAGAGATAACAGCAGTTCCTTTCCTCGATGATCTCCAATGGCGATCTCCACGTAACTCGGTGGGCCCACGTTTATGCCAATTTCGAGGTATTTATATTCTGTAGCTGTCAACGCGTATCGTCTGCCGAGTATGCGAATCGCGCGACGCTCCAACGAAATGCTGTATAAAAGAAATGAAATTAATTATTTTTTTCCTTTCGTATGTCGTACAATTTGCAAAGATATAAAAAACTTAGGGGGAAGCTCTATATGTTTTTTTCTGCTTAAACGAAACTTACCTGTTACTTCTGTTCTCGCACGACTGAGTTTCAACGTCGTGAATCGGCACGTAATAATTCACGGCATTCATGCGTTTTCCACCATTGTTGCTGTTGCTGCTGCTGCTTGCGCTTCCTTCGAAGGAGAACATTTTTTCTCTCGACTCTGAGAAGTTGTGACCGTCAGTACAAGCGATCGCGACAAGACTGGTCATGTAAAATTAATCGAGTATACGCGACAACACCGCGGCATTCCGAAAGTAATAATGTGGTGGGGGGAATGTTTATAATCGAACCTGTCAGGACATGTTCCGTAAACAAATTTTTTCTAGGAAAAAGGGGGTGATAATCGCGTAGACTAAACAAATTCGCTAAACAATCTATCTACGCAGTACGTAAAAGACAAAGGAAAAAATGACGTCATCAGGACGATGATAAATCCGATAACGCGTTGAACCTGTCGGAACATGTTCGTCGTAAACAAATTTTTTTCTAGGAAAGTAAAGCCTACTCTAACGGTGATGATGATGATGGGAGAGGGAAGGGGGAGTAAGAAATAAAAACGTTATAAAAAAGATACATATAATTTATTTTTTAATTCCGGCGATCATCTTTACACGTTAACATATAATAAGCCCGGCTTCGCGAAGTTCCTCGATGATCGACATGATCTCATGGTCGTGGGGGCGTTGGCGTAGCGCGCGACCACCAGTTAAATAATTTTATTACATTTTGTAACGCGCAATTCTTGACGTGTTTTCCGCATCGCATAGTATTGGTATCGTCTAGTTTAGTCAAAGATTCGATATCTTCGTAATGCGCATCCAGAGTCTCGACGATTAGGTTTTTTCTCGCATAATTCTCCAGCAGATCCACCAGCCATTCTCGTTTCTGACATCCCTTGACGTACACGAGAGTCGGCATCTCGTCGTCATCTTCTTCGTCATCCTCTTCTTCTACACCAAGCACGGCCGATGTAATCAGGCGTTTCACCGTGTTGTACGGTACGTTTCCGTCTTCCCATCGTAAGCCATGGTGATTCGCGATCAACCAGGTAGCGCACGATTTGTCGGATTTTGTGAGGAGATTCCACGGCATGGGGTACTTAAAAATGTGATGCGACAGAACGCAGCCTTTTCTCAGCACCGCCACCTCCTTCACGACAAATTTCATCCCGACGAGGAATCCTTGCAGGTCCACGAACGTTGGTACGGACATGACAAGATTTCTTTATCTCTCGCTCTCTCGTCGATGCGTCAATCGAGAGGAATGACGCGCAACTCTGCAAACCGTCTCGCGACACTCTGATTTTATACTCCCCCCTCTAAATAATTGTATATCGGAGAGTCGACGTTGCCGCGAACACTCAGACTATTTTGCGCACCACGTTCGTCAACGGGTTGTACTCAATCACGCGGTCGTGTATGATGAGACAGTACGCGGAGGTATTCGGCGGTACGTTCTCCATGCAGTCGAATTCTATTCTGACATCCACGGTGGCGGTTTTTACGGATTCGTTTTGGCGAGAGCAATCGATGATCACAAATGGGCCGTTACGCAGAAAAGTCGAAACGGTGAGACTCGGCTCGAGATATTCGTATCCGTAGTAGCCTTTGCAGAAACGCGCGTACATATCGTACAGAATCGCCCATCGGTGTTTGCCAAAGTCCAAATTCAAGTCGTCGTACGGATAAACTTCCGAGTTTAGGTAGAGTTTTACGTTGGTCAAGTTGCAGTCGTCGAATCGGCTTATGTCGGCGGACATGACGTTCTTCCGACCCGTCTGCAGAGCGAAGACGACGTATCGCGGTTTCTCGAGCTAAGTCGCGGTCTTGATGGCCCACGAGTGCTTGGTCGTGTTCTGCAACAGGGGATACTCGTACAGATCCCACGAACGGAAACCCATACTGAGATAACGTCCGTCTTCCAAGGCGCGCAGCATCGACAGCTTGTTGATCTCGTTCAATACCACGTGAGGCATTCGCCATTGTATCTTGAGTATTTTGATGGTGGGCGCCAACGCGAGACTTCCCACCAGGGAACTGTTGTCGTTGCGCGATCGTATCAAGATCAATTCGTGACGAGCGTTGATCACCACGCGTTTGTAATCCTCGCAAAATCCCAGTAACAAGTTGAGCGGTACGCAAAAATTGAAATATCCGTTCGCGTTATTCTGCGGATCCCAGCCAGCGTTTCTCAGGATCACGCTTCTGTCGGACGATACGGTAACGTAGTTCTTGAGCGTGCTGGTTATTCCTACGTTTCTGCAGCGATCAATCTCCACGCCGTCGAGCTCGTATCGAATCTCGTCGAACATGAACGCGACGCAATTAGTTCCCAGTACCACGTTATCGGCTGCTTGGTCGGCTGCTCTGGTCACCGTCAATGTGCCTGCTGTTGTATAGGTATTCGTATCTCGTCGCTATAGTCAAACGTTGTGTTGGCGTACGGGTTGTACGTGTGAGTCTCGATCTTGACGATGCGATCGTCAAAGACCGGCTCGCCTCCGATGTTGAGAATTTCAGTCATCGTTCAGATGTTTCGCACCGCGAATCCCAGAGATTGTAAAAACTTAACGTTCGACGCGTTGAGCTTCTTTCTCGTTTCTCTTTTTCTAACGCCACCGAATGTCGACTTGACGATATCGTCGATCGGCGCAGCCGTAAAGATATTACTGTTGTTATCTGTCGCGTGCTCCGAGTCGTTCAACACTAGCATCTCATATGTCGCGCACACACTCACGCTCACGCGTACACTGGTGCGTTATCGCTCTCGCCGTCGTACGTGCAATCTGACGGTGATCTCTTCTCCGCGAAAATCGAGCAATCGTCCGTCTTGATCAGCGACGCGTATCGTTAGATTCGTAACGCTCCGCGCGATGATCGGCAGGTAAATGATCTGCGCCGGCGTTTCCGATATCTTATATCCCGGTGGTACGCTCGGTGAGAACTCGTGTATCGTATGAACACGTTTGCCGTTGCTGTACGCACCCACGGTCACGTTACACTCCACGCGGATAATGTTTACGTTGATAATATTAATCGGTGCGTCCGATTCGTGCCACTGTCCTGGCTGCAATATACTCGTCGACGAGAATCCCAGCAGCGATCCGACGTTGTTCGGTTTGTTGAAGTTCACTCTGAAAGCGCACTTGATCTCGCTCTTCATCGTATTGTAATTTGCGCGGAGCACTATCGGGTATTCCGCGACCTCGTCTTCGTAGCCGTTCGCGCGAACGGTCTCCTCTCGCGCGATATTCGCGACCGACGTACGATCGTCGTTGGAACGAACCACGCGTCGCGGACGTTTCCGTGAAATTTCACGTTTCAAAAACTCGTGTATGGCCCGTATCTCGTACGATCCCTCGGGAATCGTAATTTCCGTGTCATCCTCGTCGAAATAAAATTTATTATTCGAAGAATTCACGTTCGGAATCGTGTGATAAGTCTCAAAACACGTTAGACCGAGCTCGTAGTCACCGTCGCTCAGATCCACGGCGGGAAAATAGTGCTCCGCGAGGATGCTGCTCTTCCCGGTCAGCGTCAACGTTATAGACATGTCGAAGCGGAAGCTGTTCGACGAACACTGAGTCTCCACACGGCGCGTCGTCAGATTTTAAATCAGTGCCGATCGTCGTCGATCGTCCGGAGAAATTGTAAGCACAATTGTCCACAGATGCTCTGATCGTATCGCTGATAAGACGTGCGATTGTACTCGATCTTCGTCACGCTCGGTCCGAAATATCGCACCAGTTCTTTCGGCGGTCGAAGATTGCCGAAACTGTCGAAATATACGACTCGATCTCCCCTCTTGGCGTACGCTACCCAATGAGTACCGGGGCCCGCTGCATCGTCCAAATTCACGATACCGCTCTCGTTTCGACGCACGCCGTCGACGATCGGTAACGAATCACGCATGAAAACACCTCTGAAGAACGGTACGCGCATTCGCCTTGCCAGTCGACTCAATTGCACGTTAGTCGTAATACCCGCCGGCATAGTTAACGTCTTTTTGACGTTTTTTTTTTATTTCTAATCTTCAACGCCACTCCTCGCCCGCGTTTGTGCGGGCCGAGATACAGTCCCTGTCCATATTTGTACGGAGCGAGATAAAGTCCGCGACCTTCCATGGCGCGATTGTGACGTGTCTCCTCCAGCTGACGTCGCGCGGCTTTGCTAGCGTTCATCGCCGTTGTAATTCCGGCCGCTCCGCCGGCCAGAGAACCGAGAACTCCCAACAACGGTAGAAGCGGCAATACGCCACCTCGTTTCGCTGTCGGAAGTATTCGTTTCTTCGTCGACCTTTTCCTCGTTCGTGTTTTCCGTGTTTTCCGTGTTTTCAAACCCATTCCGAGCTTCGTCTTAGCCTTCATGGCCGCCCAGACGGCTGTAGCGGCAGCCCTCTCTCCGAGAGCCGAATCTCTCGCGATGACGCGTCCTAGCGCTCTCTCGGCGAGTATCTTGTCCGCCGCGTGTCTCTCGGTGAGGCCTTTGTCACGCGAATAGGCTATGTCGTGCTCGCGACACGCCGCGTCCAATGGATTTACACCCGGATCACCTCTAGCCAATCGTTCTCGCAGACGAGTACCCGGACCGCAAAACTGATAGCCGGGAATGTGCAATTCGATCGGAAGTGCGCCTATCGCGCGATTAACCTTTAGACCGCCGGAAAATCTAAATATAGTCTCTACGTGTGATCGGAACTTTGTATCGGTTATATGTAAGATATAAGCACAACAATTTGAGGACTTTCTAAGAGGATTAAAGCTCATCAAATGCCGGCGGTCTAAAGGTTAAACAGACCTCTACCAGTTTTTAATTTCATTGACATTCGGCGCTAAAATCGCGAATGTTCGAAGGTCTCGACAGCAGGACGAACATCTTTGCGACTGAGCGATTCGCGGTGCCGCGCATCTATAAATAGACGTTCGAACGAGAAAGTTCGATTCAGTCGTACAAAGTGCGAAAAGAAAAAAAGAAATGAGATTCGTGCGACAACCGTTGGCGATTCGCGTGACGAATTGCGACGACAGATCACGGTCGATGGAGGGCAACGCGGAGAGGCGCAGACACGGTACGATGCTGCCGACTACTATACGCGCAATCATTTGCGGTCCCTCGAATTGCGGTAAAACCAACGTTCTGATAAGTTTGTTGGAAAGTCCGCACGGTGTACGTTTCGAGAACGTGTACGTGTACTCGAAATCGCTGCATCAACCGAAATACCGATATCTGGAGAATTTACTGACATCGATCGACGAAATCGGCTACTACACCTTCTCCAATAACAGTGACGTCATTCCACCGAGCGACGCGTGTCCAAACTCGATCTTCGTCTTCGACGACGTGGCGTGCGATAAGCAAGACACCGTGAGAGAGTATTTCTCGATGGGCAGGCACTCGAGCGTCGACTGCTTTTATCTCTGTCAGACGTACGCGAGAATACCTAAACATCTGATACGCGACAACGCGAACCTGCTGATCCTGTTCAGGCAGGATGGCACTAATTTGAAACACGTGTATAACGATCACGTGAATACCGACATGTCGTACGACGAATTTTGCTCCTTGTGCCACGATTGTTGGCGATGCAAGTATGGATTCGTAGTGATAGACAAGGATAGCGCGCTTTCGAACGGCCGGTACAGAAAAGGATTTAACGTGTTCGCGATACCGCAAAAGCGGTCAGTCGTCGCCGATACGTCGTCGAGGGTGAAACGTTAGCGTTACAGAGAGAGAAGACACTCTGCTTTTGTTTTTTTCTCCCACGATGGCTGCGATCGACGGGAGCGTGAATATTCGCAAACGCGAGAAGATCGTGAAAGATATCGCGAAAACGAGTGATTCGATTCGCAAGAAACTTCGCGCTTTGAAGACCGGTAAGATCGAGAAGGACATTGAGTTGGACACGCACTTTAAGCCTCTCATCAGGCCGCTGAAAAAGATCGCAGACAACTCGAGCTCGATCGCGGTGAAGAAAGAGGAGCCGGCGGAGAGCAACGCTGACGCAAAAATCAAAACGCAATCAATTCGACAGCGCGGGGAGGAGGAGGAGGAGGAGGAGGATTGGGAGGATGTGACGTTGAAGAGAAAGATGGCACGATTAGACTCATGGTTGGATCTACCATCGTCGACACCGCATACATCTAATCAATCGATAGTACTACCGATAACTTCTACACCGTCCGCGGCGACGCAAACCGACGTGGAAAAAACAATTCCCAAATTCCTCTCAAGCATGGATGTTTTTGAAACCACGGACGACTCGATCGGGACGACCGTTCGAAAGCACTTGCAAACGTCGTTGGGTCGAGAATTTTTTGTAGAAACATTGCAAAGTCGCTTGGGTCCACTGAGCCGATTGTACATCGCAGACGTTTTAGGTGCCGATGTAGAGACAGACAGCGTGTACGGCCCATATCTCGGCAAAAATGATTTGATGCTCGGTAATAAACGTTTTGACGTGGACAAAGCGGATAATATAATTATCGGCGATGTAACATACGCCGGCACACCTGGTATTTACGAGTTGATCTTCAAGAGAATACCCAATAAACAGATTTACACGGAGGAAGATAGGCAAAAGTACAAGAACATACTGTTGAAAACGAGTGCTCATAAATACAAGCACGATCCTAACGAGCGAGTAATGGGCAACAAGGGATACAAGTATCTACGTGTAATCGCACCGCTGATATCGACCGAATCCAAGAAGAAAAAATCCGGAAAGGGATTATGCTTGCCTCGCGCAATGACGCTAACCGACAATAAAATCGACTACGTGCACTGGGACGACCCCAACGAGCTGGTGGATCGTCTCCGATTGCTCGACGCTTCGCGTCAAGCTGGCAACAATGCCCACGACAATGAGATCATGTCGATCATCGAGGAACTTCGCGAAGCCGGGCTTATTATAAATTAAACGGCGCGACAGCGATCCGTTCAATCAGCGTCGAAATGCCGATCAATAAATTTGGATTGTTCGAGCAGAGCGAAGACGCGACGAATGCCATTTCGTACCATCGGTGGAGCGGATTAGTGAGAAATTTCGTGCGCGACAACGCTCTGTGTCGCACCGCCACGGACTTTGACGCAAGGACGCGCAAAATTCGTCGCGTGGCGTAACCTGAGACTGACGGTGACGCGGTTAACAAACTATAGGTGGATCAGTGCGTTAAAAGTCTGCGAGATCAACAAAAAGAGTCAGACGAGAAACTTGCCTCGTTCGAGACGGACGTGCGAGCGTTACAAACTGCGGTAAACGCGCTTCGGCGTACGAATATCGTTGGATTGGAAACGGCTAATGAACGATGAATAAACGGTTCAGCAGAAACGACTATCGAACGGCGACGAGTGAAGAGAGGCAACGGTTAATTGACGACGGCGACGAACAGCAACGAACGATTCGAGAACGACTGTCGGACGGCTGTCTTACGGTTCGAGAACGGTTATCGAACGGTTGTGGAACGGTTCAAAAACAGCTCAGAAACGATTACGAGCGATTCAGAAACAGCTGCGAACTACGCGGTGACAGGAAAGGCTACAAACGGCTAAAGAACGTCGACGACGACGACAACGACAATGAGTGACAAACAACGGTTAACTGACGACGACGAACGACAACGAACGGTTCGAGAACGATTGTCGAACGGCTGTCGAACGATTCAAGAACGGCTCGAACTCGTTTCTGAGCGGTTCAGAAGCAGCAACGAACGACACAGAAACAGAAACGGCTACGTACAGCTGAAGGACGCGCACGAACAGCCAACGAAACGCTAACGAAACATGAGTCTGTTAAAATCCGATGTGGATAAAAATATTGAAAAGCGACGGTTGGTGGACGAATTGCACGCACCGGCGAGAAGAAATTTTCCCCGCAGACATGTCATAGTGCGGGGGTACGACGACCTGTGGCAGGCTGACATCGTCGAGATGCGTCCGTACTCGCGTTTCAACGGAGGCCATCACTACATACTCACCGTCATCGATGTGTTGAGCAAGTACGCGTGGGCCGTGCCGCTCAAGGGTAAAGGCGGCAGCGAGACAGCTGTCGCTATCGCTGAGATAATTCGAGATAGCGGGAGGTGCCCTAGTAACCTACAAACCGACATGGGGAAGGAATTTTACAACACCGACGTGCAACGTCTCGTGAAAAAACACGGCATCAATCATTATTCCACGTATTCGGTGTTGAAGGCGTCGGTCGTCGAGCGATTCAATCGCACGTTAAAAAACAACATGTGGAAGATGTTTACGCTCAACGGAAATTACAAGTGGGTCGACGCATTGCCGCGACTCGTGTCGGATTACAACGCGCGCAAACATCGAACGATCGGCATGCGACCCGTCGACGTTACCCCCGCGATCGCCGAAAGACTCTTGGCTACGGTGTACAGCGCGATAAAGATCGCGGGCCCGGCAAAGTTCAAAACGGACGACTTGGTACGCGTCAGCAAATACAAGACGATTTTCGAGAAAGGTTACACGCCGAATTGGACCACCGAGGTGTTTAAGATCGTTAGAGTGCAGCATACCAATCCCGTAACCTACCTACTCGAGGACTATTGTGGAAAATCCGTCGCCGGAACGTTCTACGAGCACGAGTTGCATCGCGCGACTTATCCTGACGTGTATCTCGTGGAGAAAGTACTGCGCAGGAGAGGCGACGAGGTTTACGTGAAATGGCTGGGATTCGACGGTTCGCACAACTCTTGGATACACAAGAACAATGTTATTTAATTCGTGCAAACTGTATTTTATTCTTAAAATAAAAATGATACATGTAAAGTATCTGAAATATGTAATACATATAAAGTATATAATAAACAATATTAAATACCAAATACATGTACGATATCTTTATTAATATCCTTCCATTAACATAATACATACGTTACATTATATACATACCTACATACATACATACATTCATACATTTATATGTTATACTACTACATACATACTACTACGTACATTACATACATATACATACATACATATATATCATGTTATACTACTACATACATTACATACATTCTAATACATATATCATGTTATACTACTACATACATACGTACATATATACATACGTACATACATTATAATATATACATATATATCATGTTATACTACTACATACATTACATACATACATATATACGTACATACATTATATTACATACATTACGTTATATTCTGTAATGGCCCCAGGGCAAAGTATCTGTCGAATCCGGCAAGATGTATCTCTTATCGTCATAAGGACTGAGAGCGATTTTCGTCTCGCTGATAGTGTACACTTCGTGCATTTTCGATCGTATACAGGACTGCCGTCGCGTCATTTCGATCTCATCGTTCAGACACCTCGTGTAATCCTCGAACGTTATAGTACGCGCTACGACGTTGCTCTTCACACCTTTCGCTTTTTACAGTCTTTCTTGCCGTCGACTCGCAGGGCGTACATCTTCGCCCTGAGTCCGACGAATTCGGTCATGATCGCACCGTTATTCTCGTCCTTCATCAAGCCCGGCACTTTTTTATTCACGAGTGGCATACCATAAGCGTTATCTACCGCGTAATCACTCGTGTAGAACCTGACTATATCACGTTTCATGTTCTCATACGCGTCGTCGCACTCGATATGATAAATCAGACTGTCCGTGTCGGTATACATGATTCTGAACGAGTCGCGGTACAGGGGAGACATGTATTCGTGGTGAAATTCGTACAGGCACACCTTCGACATGTCGAGAATGCACATGCCGACGTAGATCGGTTTGTCGAATTTCACCTCGAGTTTGCGCAGTTCGACGGCTACCAGATTTTCCGAAAACACGCTCCTGCTGTGGAAATTCGGTCGCGCGATCATTGCCTCCGCACCGAATCGTCCGTCCCACTTCGTCAGTAATTTTACATCTACGTGATTGCGTACGTTCTCCATCGTCTTCCCGAAAACAGCGTTGTTCATTAATTTATATAAGTTTTTTTCGAACTCATTTTTGGCCAGTGTTCTAAATTTCGTATTGAGCTCGATGTAAGTGCGGAGCCACGCAGATTGAGCGAATTGCAATACGCGATGTATTTTTGTGACGCGAAGGCCGTGACGCGTACACTGCTGCAGATTGCGATAATGGATGACGTAACGCTTCTTATCATGCAGGGTGGCGAGAAGTTTAGCCTGTTGTTTTCCGGGGGGTTTATCGCGTGTCGGGCAGAACGGTAGGTCAGTGTGCGCGTCGTGTTTATCCTGCGGATACTCTAGATCGACTTCAAGAATATAGCCCGTGGGCGAATCCAAAGCGATCGCGTTAAAGTCGAAATTTGACGCGTCTTCGACCCATCGAAACTCCGCGTAGGGCAGTGGCTGACACATCGCCCAGCCGTACAGGTTATTTACATCGAAGTACATTAAATAGGACGAAGGTTTCAATGAATCGTACAACTGCATGTACTTGTTGTTGGCCTGCGCGTATCTGCCGGAACATTGACTCAGACCACCGCGTATACCGCGTTCGATGAACATGACCATGTTAATGTCGGTCAGCAGTTCGAAATTGACACACGTATGTTTCAACATGGCGTCCCACGTAAAGCCTGGTAAAGTGTAGTAGTACGCGGGATCGAGTCCGTAACTCGCGATACAGCTGTCGCGGAAATTCTCAAACACGTCGGCCAACAGCAAGACATCGGTTTTCAGGTATAGATCGCTGTATTCGCCCAGGGTTCGAACGGAGAAATCGCTGCCATACGTTCGCGGCGTGCGCGTAATCACTCTCGGATACTGTTTCACCGGTCAGAGAATGTAAAATGAGTCGCGCGGCGGTAAACACGTATCCTCCAGCTTATCCACACAATCCACGTATTCGTATGGAAAGACACCTTTTCGCGTCAATAATTCGAAATCGTCGTCGGATAACGTGGAAAATTGGAACGTATAATTTTCAATTTATCCTTATCGAGGAAGGATGCTAATTTTGCGAGACTCGCGCTCAGAAATTTGTACGAATCAATAAACCGTAATTTTATATCGCTTCGCGAATCTGTTCTTTCGGCGGTGTCTTTCACATGCTTCGTGAATGAGATGTACTTTTCCTTTGTTATAGGTAGTACATCGATTTTGCCATCGAACGCGGCAGCTATCTCCTTGATAATAAAGTGTGCGTCCTAGCCCGATAGATTGTGAAAAATGACTGGAATAAAGTGAGAATCTTTATAATTCAGATTACAGTTGACATGCGCAGGACCTCTATAACGCCCGGTCAGGTGGCAATGATCGCGTACACGATTTTCATCCGGCGCGAACGGTTTTTTCGCAAATGTGACACAGCGTCGCGCTGTGAAATGTCTCCCACTCGTCTCGCGTTAGGTCTATCATGCATACAATGTCGGACAAGATGTTCTTTACGCGATGCGCCAATCCGTTGAGTTCCTCGACGAACCACGCGACGCAGTCATTATCGCGACGAAATCGATACGTCGATAACGAGTCGTCGTACGAGCACTGTACGTAGTATCCTATACTACAGACCCGATGATGTTGATATGCGTATGACGCGTGTTCCGTGTCCGGTTGTGTCTTCTTCAGCACGCACTCCAGATCGGCATACACCACGAAGGGAAATCGCTCTTTCCTGCTGTGGTTTTTAAAACTCAGCCACTTGTAGTCCTCGCCTCGGCAGTCTGATAGCGCAGTCGTTTACCTCACGGCAGTCTGTCGTGTGAGACTGCAACTTGTCGCTCGAATTAAAGTAGTGGAGACATCTGCAAAAAAAGAAACATAATTATTGTAATTTTTTTTTAATACACTAAATATAATATATTCTATATATTATTAAAAGAAGTATAGACACTTACCGATCACAAATGTACTTTGTGTGTCCATGCTTATTAATTTGCGAGCTAACGAGACGCGATAGATTTTTTATCCACGCGAAATGTCCCACGTTGTCGTCTCGCGGGTCCTGCACGTACAGCAAATTGACGTGTTTGTCACTCGTGCGGTCGGTGAGTCGTATCGGGAAACGTTCTTCTCTCCCTCGATGGCGTACACGTTGATCGACACGTCGTTGAGTCGTTCGAACTTTTTAATCTGTTTCAAAGTCATTGGAAACTCAATGTCTTGTAAATTCAGTACGTTGAATAATGCGGGTACGAGGATTCCCGTTCTGAATGTCTTTCGGCTGGATATAGAGCGGCAACCACCGACCACGCAAAGCACGCGTGTCCATTGATCGCACGTTGATCACCGCATTCTTCGTTTTAAGTTTTTGCGGTAAATTGACGTGACACCCCGCGCGCAAAGGATTGTATTTGTTGACGTTCACCGTCAAATTGAGGATTCGCGTCAACGCCCACCCACTGTCGCGTTCCTGGAACTCCCCGAGGGACGCTAATGTGGGCTCGATAACGTGCCGCTCGTACCACTCGCGCAAGTGCGATGTACGACAGAGTTCTTTGTTATTTGTACACAGACTCTTATTGGCACGTTTCTCACCCGCCACAAAACTCCCCGTTGAACGCGGTGTTCACTTTAACACAATTATGTGTTTTTAGAATGTCTCGCACTCGCCTGCACACTACGCTGCAGGCGTCTTCCAGAAACTGTCGCGGTTCTATATGATCCGTATTAATTACCGCGCCGGGTCATTATCCGCGTTTCGAACGCGACATCGATTTCTCGCCATACGAGTTCTGCCGCGCGCGTGTCGCCACTGTTACCGGCGTTCGCATATTCGCCACCGCTACGGATAAATTGTCTTTCCAATCGCGTCTTCGCACCCTCGAGTCGCGCGATTCTGGCAACCAACGATGCCTCTTTCCCGATCGAGAGCCGCGAAAGTTTGGCACTACAGTGTGTCTCGAGCTGTTCGACGAATTCCGCGCATGCAGCGCCCATGTGAAAAATTCACCCCACGGTAGCTACTTGGTCGGACAGTTCCAACCAGTTCGCGTTCAGTTTGCTCGAACTGATCCATGTTTGATCACTTTCGCACAAATACAAGCACCGTTTCTTCTTGTTCAATGTTATGAAAAATGTTTACGTCGCAAACCAAGATTTTTTACTCGTTCCGCACCTGTATATATATTGGCATTCTATTCGCTCGCACAGGACGGTAATAGCATCGCAGACAAAGACGGATAACTTCAGTCGCCCAATAGCGATACTTCTTCGAAGGAGCACTTGCACACGCGTCGATGATACGCTGGACAATGTCGATAGGAATATTGAATGCGATAGTGTTCCAACATAAGTTCATATAGACTGAAGAAAGGGATATCAAAGTATCATTTTTCATACAAATGTTCACCGTCGCGAAAGCTAATGGTGTTTTCGTTGACACTCGCCGCAATCCTTGATCATCGGAGCGGGACCGTCGATGTGCGTTTCCTGCCACGGTTGATTCCAATGTTTGTCGCAGCGACGATACGTCTGAACCTCCAGATCCGCCTTTATATGCTCCGGAAGCTTGTCCCACACGTAGTAGACGTGATCGCCGCACATTTGCAACCAAAACGGTTTCGGCACAAATTGCAAGCTGTTCGGCGCTAAAATCGCGAATGTCCGAAGGTCTCGACAGCAGGACGAACATCTTTGCGACTGAGCGATAAAAGAATCTCTTTTACAGAGCACTTGCACACGATAACGTGTTTAACATAAATAAATCGTGACCGATGTATAGCTCTCAAATCTTGCTCTACTGCGGCTCGA
Organism: Temnothorax unifasciatus; assembly: GCA_030770225.1. Classification (NCBI taxonomy): domain Eukaryota; kingdom Metazoa; phylum Arthropoda; class Insecta; order Hymenoptera; family Formicidae; genus Temnothorax; species Temnothorax unifasciatus. The sequence continues at coordinate 10,017 of JASTWK010000440.1, read as the reverse complement.
CGCGCTTCATCCCTCGTTATATACCCTTTGCTCTCTCTCTCGCTCCAACTGATTTTAAAAAAAATCTTTTCCTTTGTCTCAGGTACTGCGTAAATAGATTGTTTAGTCTACGCGATAACACCCCCTTTTCCCAGAAAAAATTTGTTTACAGCGAACATGTTCCCACAGGTTCGACGCGTTATCGGGTCGATCATCATCCCCGATGATGTCATTTCTTCCTTTGTCTTTTACGTACTGCGTAGATAGATTGTTTTTTTTAATTATAATTCATACTATATTTTTTTCGCGCGCATTTCCATTCGAGCCGTATATATGCAACGTCCGCCGGAGCATCGGCGCCTCGTCTCCATGTTACGGTACGCGATATTTGTTTTGTAAATTCAAGCAGCCGGACTTCTAGCGGATGTCGGCGCTCGCCTTTGTAGCGCGAGACGTATTTTATCTTACTTTTCGCTGGAAGCGACTATCAGTTTTATACACCGCCATTATATTTTTCTCTGGCGACTTCTCCGTTCTGCATTGAATTCAGTCTCGCCGGTGTCGTGAGCGTGCTTAAACGTGTCAGGATACATTTTTTATGGATTGGCGACGCAATTAGTCGCTTTTGTGATTGTTTTGTTGTTGCGTTTGTGATTTACTGTTTTTTTTTTATGTCTCCCGTCGAGGACTGGAAGTCGTGAGTGCAATACCGCGGTTTCATTATTTTATGATTAAACATTTTTTAATGCGATATGAGCGACGAGTACGTAGAATTGTGCAAACCGGCGTGGGAGAAAGTCGGAAACGGAACATTTCCGAAACCGCTCGTGAAAATCAGCGAACCGCTCGCGAGGAACGGGGATCCGTTCGCGAGGGAGTGGGATCCGCGGCGCGTTGACGTAGCGAGATATCTGATCCGTCGCGAAATCGGAATTGCCGATCTCCGATCGCATCGGAAGTTTCTCGATAGATATATATATCGTGAGGTAAATCGACGTCCGCGAAACCGATCTCCGATCCCAGCTCCCTCGGAGCGTCCTGGGTTGTTTCAGTACATTTCCAACCCCCATGCCAGCTTTTTATGTCACAAGACGTGGCGAGAAACCTTTACGTGTAAGTGATTTAGACGCGTTAGTGTCTACATCAACAAGTGTATGTAAAGTAAATTGGATATCGCTACGTACACATCAGTGTAATTAAGTGCCACGCGGACCCCGCGCGCGGACCCCCCGCGCGGACCGCGGCGCGAACGCGGACCCCCCGCGCGGACCCGCGGACCCGCGACCGCGGCGCGACCGCAAACGTGACCGCGAACGCGGGTGAGTCATCTCCCCGGTGAGTCATCCCCCGGTGAGTCATCCCCCGGTGAGTCATCCCGGTGAGTCATCCCCCGGTGAGTCATCCCGGTGAGTCATCCCCCGGTGAGTCATCCCCCGGTGAGTCATCCCGGTGAGTCATCCCGGTGAGTCATCCCCCCGGTGAGTCATACACTTGGTATGCCAAGGTCACCCTCCCCCTCCCCCCTTCCCCGCGTAATCCGATACCCCCGTGTAACCCGATATCCTTGTGTAACCCGATATCCTTGTGTAACCCGATAGCCCGCTCCCTCCCCCTCCCCCTCACCCCCCGCGTAATCCGATACCCCTGTGTAACCCGATATCCTTGTGTAACCCGATACCCCGCCCCCTCCCCCCTCCCCTCACCCCCCCGCGTAATCCGATACCCCCCCTCCCTCACCCCCCTCGGAGCCCCCGAGGTGGAATCGGCCTATATCCTCTACTAAAGGCGATTGTTCGGGATTCGATTACCTTTACAATGAGAGCTTGTGCGACCCAATCGTACGTTTCTAAGTCGAGATATGGCCTAAAATGTGAAACTATCTCTGAAAAAAAATTCAAAAATTCATATCTCGAAAACCTATCCATACAAAAATTTTTCTAGGTGATTTTCGAGTTTAGTAGGCCAAAATACATAGGAAAAAAATAGTGGCATTGAATGTACATTTTGGCTGTAAACTAGTGTTATTGGTTCTATAATTTTTTTTCAAATATTTTTGAAATATTATGAAATATTCTTAAGAAAGATGCATGGTAGCGCATTTTTCCGTGCTAGTTCGGAACGACGCTAGGCGGCGCATAATGGTAACACTAACTCGTAAGAAAATTTCAGTTGAGGGCTAATATAAGCAGGTCTCCGGCGAAGCAAAATTATGACATTCGCAAGATGTGTATATTTTTGAAATATCAAGAAGTATATTTTTCAAATATTAAACAAATCTTCGAAACATGAAACAATTATTGTTGATTGGGTTAATAGCTCGATTTCACTTTTAGAACCCTTCAGACGCCTAAAAAGTGTCCATAACGTATCCCATAAAAATCCTCAGGACGTCCGATAGGATATCCTCGGATGTCATGAGGATCTTTCCCTTTAGACGCCTAAAAAATGTCCATAACGTATCCCATAGAAGTCCTCAGCACGTCTGACAGGATATCCTCAAGATGTCATGAGGACTAGTATTTGGGTATCATTTGCTCTTCCTCAGGACATCCAAAGTGTATCCCGGGATTTAATTGGGATATCCCCAGGATATCCGTGTTGTCCGTCTTGGATGTCCTTTGGATTTCCCGAGGATGTCATTGTGCTATCTGGGCTATGCTAATGTAGGGAATATGACCGGTGTACGAGCATTATAATCGATGTTAATAAGAAAATAAAAATTATTATTCACATGAATCTAATTATAAAATTGACGTTTCGTCTTTACTTAGACTTTTTCAAAATTGTCCATTACAATACTTAATATAAATATAATCGAGGTCAAAACTGAATAGTTCACGCATATAGAACTGCCGCAATTACAAAGTCAAACTTAAAAACTAAGGAACGTTTTCTTCTAAGTTCGTCGTATCTCAATTCGTATATATATAGTAGTTCCGTGGAGACCCGTGCAAATCCATAATTTAAGAGTTGCCATGCATTTCTGAATCATCTTAGTGGCAACTGTATAAAGGTATTTATAATGAGAAGCTATATTATTGAATGTAAAAACCAAGACTTACATAAGTGTTCAGAGATGACGGTAACCATGAAATTTCTATGGTGTCAGTGTAACACATCCGATCCGTGCGGAGACTCATCGTAGACTGTGAGGGGAATGAACTTGACAAGAAACCGAGGATTGTTTGCAATATTATTTGACCGTGGAAAGTTCGTTTAAAACATCAAAATAAACTTCGTCCAATAATTCAGTGTCTTTGTTAGAGTTAATCCTGTTGTGCCGGTATCTCAGGATGGAGGGTTCGGCACAGAGTTCTTTGGATCCGCCGGGAGGAAGGGACAATCACTGAACAGCTGCTTGTTTTGAATAGCGATTCAATAAAACCTTTATTTATCAAACACAATATTCTTCCTTAAATCACTGCCCTGACTTGCGGGCGTTTGCTATTACATTCGGTCACACTTATCGGCACGGTGTCTCGCGGTACGCGCTCGGTTATTAGACTGCCCGCCGCTTCTCGGAAGGGCGGGCTTTTTATCTCTCGCGTATTACTTCCGCGATGCTGACTTAGCTGTCAGCGCTTTTGCTTCCGGATGCGCGACCTGGAAGCCGTTTGCGACACCCGGAATGCCACCTCAGGAGAGTTTGGCAATATTCGGGATGCGCGCTGACAGCTAGGTGTCGCAATTAGGTCACGGCGATTTCCGCCTCACAACATCCCTCCCCCCTAGGGAAAAGAAAAACTGAGATTTCAATTGAAGTTTTTCGCATGATGTATTGAATTTTTCTAATTAAATTTGTGTTTCTATTATTATTTTATGCTGTTCGTTGTGTGAGGAAGTTGCGTTGCTTGTTCTTGCTTGTTTTTCTTTTTTGCTCTTATATATATCTGCACCTCGCAGGGCGCGTGCGGCGTTATGAAGTATACCGGGTGGTTCGTGTTACACACGAACGTTGTGTCGGACTGTTTACATTTATTCCGATCATTTTCCTTTAGTGTTACATAATTTCGTTTTTCCTTGTCAATATTACAAATATATATTTACGGTCATGTACCGGTAGGGGGTTTATTCTTACAATTTCGTGGTTTGGATATGTGACAATGGGGAAGGTCAGGATTGTGTATACGTTGGGATTATCATAATAAGCATTTATTTCCATAAATTCCTGAATTTTATTCCAATTTTCGGCTTGTAGTTTAAAGGGAAAGTGAGTCGTCTTATTACGTTCGCTAGCAGGTTTTTGTTTTTGTTAATAGATTGCTCTAACGCTTCAATGTGTCCTAACGTCGCGTTTATAATTTTAATTTGGTTTTTCGCCGCGTGCCGCATGACATTTTGTTGTGTTCGCATTAATTCTAACTGTTCTTGTATGTGTGTCGCGTCGTCGGCGTCCCTCGTTCCGAATAACGTTGTACTTATGGTTCCTATCGCGTCTATCAGTCCGCGTCGACTTGTCGCCTACCTTACATGTCTCTTTGTTTATTTTCTTATCGGACTGTTGTTTCGCCTTGCTTAATTTTCTGCTGGCATAGATGTTCGGTCGAACTTGACCTACTGGCCCCTGAGAACGTACGGCTCCGGTTGCGAAATCTGATGCGTCCGTCGCCGCGCTCAGCTTATCTTCTTTTAAATAAAATATGTTGCAAGTTTTTCCTAATGCTTTTCGCTCTTTGCTATTTAAATGATTAGTTTGCAATTGCGCGTATAATTCCTTGACTTGCGCTGAAATGGATTCGCGTTTTTTGGTCGCGTGTAACGTGAGTACGTCAGTGGTGTCACTTACTGGTTTCTCTTTTAGAGCTACGCGCGGTATAGGTGTCTCTACTAATTTTTCCGCGCCGTTGGACATGCTTGTTGGGCATTCGAAATCTGTCGGCTCCATCAGACAGTGTCCGATGAATGCTCTTAGTGTAGGTTTTTTGCCTTTTACGATACCTACTCCACTGCTGGGTGGTGAGGTTATTTTATTATGTGGTCGGAGTTTAAATGTAACTCTTCCGATGTGTACCTGCTTTGTGGCGTGTGAGATAACAGCTTTGCGCTTTGTGAGAAAATCATTTCCCAGTATTCCCTCATGATCGATCGGGAAATCGTCCTTTACCACGTACATGGTATGGCGTACTTTCTGGTTTCCGAGGTCTACGGTTGCTTTTATTTTTCCGAGCGTGTGGATCTTGTGTCCAGTCACTCCGGTCAAAGTCAGACGTTTTTCTCGCACCATAGTGTTGCCTTTTAAATTTCCTACTTTGATTAGCGTCAGGGTCGCTCCTGAGTCTAATAAGAAATTCGTCTTGCCTTTCTTGGCCTCTTGAATCGGCAGTGTTATCAGGTTTAAGGTGTGCATGTTATGCTTTCCCGTTATCTGCGACATTTGATATTCCTCGGCGGCTCGTGCTTTATTCTTCCTGGGTCTCTCGTCTTCTTTACTGCCGCTGCTGGAGGAAGTTTCATCGCTCGTTTCTCGCGATTTCTTTTTTCGTACCTTTAAACCGTTTACTGGCGCCTTTTTGGGGGCGTCCGCTTTCGATCGGCTTGATCGTTCCTTGTTGGGTCGTCCGTTCAGCGACCAACACTCTTCTTGCTTATGTCCGATCTTTCTGCAATAGGTGCACTCGATCGTATTTGTCCCGCCGGGCTTGTCCGCTCTCGGCAGCGCGAATTTATTTGCTTGTCGGCTCGTATGGCCATCTTGCCCGTAATGGCCTGTTTCTCCACATTTGTGGCACTGTATCGCCTCATTCCCTGGGTATCGCGCGTTTTCTATGTTAAAGTTAGTATGGCGTGATTTTTGTTCGTTCCGCGGGGAGGGGCCTTTTACCTTTTCCTCGGCGCTGGCGCCGGCTATCGCCTCTTGTAGGCTTTGATACCGTTGCGCTCGAACCAGCATCTTGATATCGTCATGCAGACCGATCTGGAAGTTATGCAAGGCTTGCATCTTCACACTGTCCAGTATCGCTTTCTGCTGCTCTTGCGAGTGCCCTTGGCCTTCTTCCATGGCCTCGTACAGTTCCCTCGCGAGTTTTTCGACTCGACGCCCGAATTCCTGCGCGCTTTCTCCCGGTTCTTGTCTTAGGGAGTTAAAGTCTAACTGCAGATGGGTCATACCGCGCTTTCCTAAATATTCTGTTTCGAGCTCTTGTTTTAGCTGTTCGAAACTGCGAATATCGCGCGTGTCGAAGTCTGTCATGGCTTTGCCCTTGAATTTCGTGCATAAAATTGCTTCTAGGAGCATGGCTTCATCCGCGGGATGTATATTTTTCATCGCGTAATTACTTGCGTTTATAAACTCGCGGACGCGCTCCCTCGATTCTCCGTTTACTTCGGGAATCATATTTCGAGCCTCCTTCAGGCTGAGGAACCCGATATTATGCCCTGGCTGGTTACGAACGTCGCTAGTTGTCCGCCCGTATGTGACGTCTAGTGGGCCCTGGCTGCGTAAGCGGCGCCCTATTTCGGCTGGGCGATCGTAAGTGCCGGCTTCTATCCGGCTCACTCGATTCTGTAATTCGCGAATCGCGCGGAGCATTTCCGTTGTGCGATCGAATTCTGCCGCCTCAGCACGTTCCATGCGGTCTCGCATTTCCAGCATTAACCGTAGGACGTCGTTGATCGGGGCGTCTTGCGCTCCTTGGCCTTGGTCCCTTTCGGACGATCGCTGGGCTCCCGCTTGTAATCGATTTATCTCCTCGCTCACTTGAGCGGGCGTTATGTCGACTCGTGGTGCCGGGGCCGCGTTAGGTCTCTGTTGGCTCATTCTAATTGCCCGCGGGATGTAATCCTCTTCCGTCGGGTCAATTAATTCGCGGTTTCGTGGCGTCAGGAAGAATTCTCCTCTCCCTGCGTTTCCGCGTTGGGTATCGGCCGAGGTGTCTGAGTCACCTTCGGTCGGGGGCTGTCTGTACGCGTCACTGTGTTCGTCGTTGCTCGAACTATCGCTATCTCGCGGGGTTTTGTGCGCGTCGCAGAGGCTGGCGTTTAAAAATTCAAATTCGCGTTCTACGACGACGTTGGGGTGTAGCTCGAGCACTGGTGTGCTCGGGTCGTCTAGTTGCGCGTCTAAGTTTCGTCTCACGCGGTCTAAGTCGTCGTTCGCGAGTCGTGTGGCGCGGACACGATTTCGGATGCTGTTCTCGATAGCTCGTTGCGCGCGCTCGCTAAGCATGAATGACGCGTTGCTTACGGGGTGATGCCGGGTCAAGTCGTCCGACATCTATCGACGCTACGCCTTTTTATAGCCTGCAATCGCGAATGTTTTTCGGCGCTCGCGGTTGTGTTGCCTGCAATCGCGAAATGTTTTTCGGCGCTCGCTATCGCGGGGGACGCTCGCACAGATATATTCTGTTCGTCGCGGCGCGTGCCTGTGTCGGCTTACAATGGAATGCGGACTTACAGTAACAACGCGGTGCGCAGTGTCGGCTTTCCGCTGAGTCGTCGTCCGCTGCCACGCTGTCCTGTTGACCCGCTTCGCTGCCTCGTCGCTACGTGCCACGCTGCTACGCTGCTTTGCTGCTTCGCTGCTTGGGCTGGCGAGTCCGTGCGGTAGGTCGGGGCCGTCTCCGGTGTCGCTGATAACACTCGGCGGCTGCTACCGTGGCTTCTCTCGCTCTAGATCTGGCTGGCTGTTCCTCTCTGGGATGCTCTACTGCCTTTCGATGATCCGCTCCTTTTGCAGGCGTAAGTCTAGCAGGATGTCCTCTCTCTCGGTTAGCGGATCCCACCGCTGCCACCAATTTGTTGTGCCGGTATCTCAGGATGGAGGGTTCGGCACAGAGTTTTTTGGATCCGCCGGGAGGAAGGGACAATCACTGAACAGCTGCTTGTTTTGAATAGCGATTCAATAAAACCTTTATTTATCAAACACAATATTCTTCCTTAAATCACTGCCCTGACTTGCGGGCGTTCGCTATTACATTCGGTCACACTTATCGGCACGGTGTCTCGCGGTACGCGCTCGGTTATTAGACTGCCCGCCGCTTCTCGGAAGGGCGGGCTTTTTATCTCTCGCGTATTACTTCCGCGATGCTGACTTAGCTGTCAGCGCTTTTGCTTCCGGATGCGCGACCTGGAAGCCGTTTGCGACACCCGGAATGCCACCTCAGGAGAGTTTGGCAATATTCGGGATGCGCGCTGACAGCTAGGTGTCGCAATTAGGTCACGGCGACTTCCGCCTCACAACAATCCCATTTGTTTGCTCTTTGATATGTACCATTTCAGAGATCAACCGTTTTTGATAATTCGGTTCATGATCTAAGATACATGTGTTATCCCAATCAAAGGTGTGATTATAGTTTAAGATATGATTTGTTATCACCGAATGTTTAGAGTCGTCAAGTTTGATGTTATACTTATGTTCTCTAATTGTCGTCTGAAGCTTTCTTTTCGTTTGGCCCACGTACGATGCGTCACAATTATTGCAATCAATCCTGTATATTACGTTATTGTTCATAAACAACGGATTTTTGTCTTTTTGGACCCTAATAATGTTACTTAGTTTGTTTAAGATGCGGTACCCCATAGTTGTGCTTGATTTATCTACTTTCGAGGCAATTAATTCAGAAATCGATTTAATGTACGGAAGAACAATAAAATTCCTTTTTTGTTGTGTTTCTGTTATTTCTGTATTATCATTTAGAGATTGGTTGGCAAGTTTTTTTATTCTTAAATTTATATGGGTGAAAATCAAGTCCATAGGGTAACCGTTCTCAAGCAAATTGTTAACAATAAACAATAGGTTCTTTTCAAAAAAGTTTAGATGAGATAACTTGATTGCTCTCTCTACTAGACTGTATATGGTCCCTATTTTATGTTGTATAGGATGGCTAGAGAAGAACGACAAAAATCTTCCTGAAAACGTTTTTTTGTGGAACCAATCGGTGACAATCAAGTTATCCCTTACAATTAATTTAACGTCCAAAAAATTAATACTTCTATTTTCTTCGTATTCTATAGTGAATTTAATTCTCTCATGGTAATTATTAAATCTATTAAATATGTCAAGAACATCCTCCCTCCTAACTGCCATTAAAATGTCGTCAACATAACGCCGATAAAAGGATGGTCGGATATCCAATGTGCTCAGGATGTTCAAAATTTCTTCCTCCAGATCCTCCATGTCGATGTCAGCAGAAGAAGGTGACAGAGGAGAGCCCATTGGAGACCCGAACGTTTGTTTGTAAATTTTGTTATTAAATGAAAAAATTGTGGAAGATAAAACAAATTCCATTGCTTTTACAAATTCCCTCAGGGGTAATTCCGTTTTTCGTTCTATAAATTTCCATCTTTTCGTTATGCCCTTAATCACCAAATCGGTGGGAACATTCGTGAATAACGAAACCACGTCGAAGGAAACCAGTATCTCTGAATCATCTAACATTAAATTCGAAAGGTCAGTGCACAGCTCAAAACTATTATTCACATGGCTTTTAGGTTTAGGGAGGCTATTGGCTAAAATCTTTTGTAGAAAGGCCGCCAGTGAGTACAGAGCCGTATTGATAAACGAAACAATTATTCTGAATGGTACGTTTTCTTTATGAATTTTAGGGAGGCCGTATGCTTTAGGGAGATTCGTATCACTGGAGTGCAAGGAATAATAATCTCTTGGAGAGATATAATCCTTATCACGCCACTTTTTTAGGAGATTATTCAATTCTTTTTCTATTGACGTGGATGAATTTTTCTTGACTGTGGAATACGTATCATTATCGCCTAATAATGTTTCTATTTTTTGAATATATTCGTCTTTATTTAATGCCACCGTAACGTTCCCTTTGTCAGCTCTTGTGAATATGACATTAGGATTCTCTCGTTGGTAAGTTACCGCGTGCTTGTACATACTTAAAAGGTTGCGTTCGATTGACGTGAGGTTTGATTTGTTCTGTAATATTTTGTGGAATTGAGGACCGCAACGTTTCGAATCGTAATTTGGTTGTCCCACATATGTTGTCTATAATTTCGTTCTAGATCTTTGACAAACTCATGGATGGCTCGTTTTTATTATAGTGATCGGCATACCAGGGAGTAAAGATATAAGGAGAC